>JARFJB010001987.1:297500-455000 GCA_036346205.1 Vesta saturnalis
TTATATTTATTCATTGTTTTCCGGAACGATTACATTTCAATTAAAGACATCAAACGCAAATATGAAGAATAATTGTTTAATATTGCAAAATATTATCTATTTGATAGTATTCCTCGTCAGTGCATATTCGACATGGTCTGTAGAAGTATACAAATTCACACAAGTTTACAAATCTGCTATTATTGAACTTGCCGTACGTATTTGTCAATATTGTATGGTGTTACTCACAAGTTTTTCGTACATTAACAGCCTTATATTTAAAAGAAGAGTCACAAACGTTCTAAACGGAATTAAAAACGTTGACGGCGTTATAGAAGCTACACATAATCGAAACAAACTATTGGAAAGTAATTACTTTGTTTTGAAAAGTACGAGAAGAGTCATAGTTGCTTATGCCATATATTACCTATGTGTTCTAGCATATTGGGCAGTTTGCTACAGTTATTCACTAATTGCGCTTCCTCATATCATGATGTTTAACTTTGCACTTTCATCAAACAGCTTCCAATTCTGGACGTTTGCGATAGTGTTAAAAAATAGATTTCAAATTATTAACGAATTTGCTGACATTATTACTCACACATCTTTTAAACTTAGTTCAACAGAATTGCTTACAGATAACATACAAACGATTGTACAAATTCATCAAAAACTTACAAAATTAAGTCAAGAAGTGAATATATGCTTCTATTTTTTTCTTTTTATTAATACTTTGGTTTATTATACCATATTTCTGACTCATTCTTATATAGTCTTATATTCGATAACTGTACCAAAATTAGGCGAAGACTGGTTACTAGCTGTAGTTGATGCAATGGTATTTATGTGTTATTCTAGCGTTACAATATTTTTTATTTTAAAATCATCAACCGCATTGTGTTATGAGGTAAATAATTTAGTATCAATTGCCAATTAAAATTCAATTTCTTTAGGCTAATCGAACAGTAAAGGTTTTACAAGGAATTAGAATACGACCAGATCAAAAACAAATTCGAAGTGTGGTAAAAATTTAATTTAAGCTTCAGTTGGCTTTTTTAACTCTATGGTTTTTTTAGATAATATTTGACTCACTTAGTCTGATGAACAGAAAATTGGAAATGACTGCATTCCAAATATTTACAGTTGATATTAATTTGATATTTTCGGTAGTTAATAGTATTGAATGATTTTAAATTAGATTAATTATTTTAGTTTTAGATGATATCATCCGTAACAACGTATGTATTTATATTATTTCAATTTGATATTTATTTTGTACTGAAAAATAAAGAAAACTAATACCTAGTAAATCCAGTTATAGCAATGTTTTCAAAATACAGAAACGTTTAATTTGATGTACATTGTACAATGTAAGTGTACCTAAATAAAGTGAAAGAAAGACTAGTTGTACTTTTTAAAAATTGGTTCATGGGATTCCACAATATTGAACAATTGGCTAATTCACAACATTTACCTATGGTTTTTACAGTTGTTTGGTATTAGTAAATTGTCATTCGGAACAACCAAGTTAAATAAAATTACTTTTTTAATTTGGTTTAGACACAATGTAATTATTTATTTCTCAACTCGTTTCAATACAACATGCAACATTGTCAAGAGAAAACTTGATGTACACTATAATTCTATATTTAAAAAATCTAGAGTGTCTCCACTAAACATTCTCGCATACAAACCATAAATATCTGGTGTGGAATTAAAAATTATTATTAATTTTATTAAATACATAAATAAAAAGCTTACCTCGAGTAGATTTGAACCTACAACCTGTAGTTTGCTAGAGTAAACGTTTTATTTATGTATTTAATCTACCCCAGTGTCATTATGACATATTTATCATCTTCATTTGGGTGTCATTATGGCCTTCATAATAGCACCCAGTGCCATTATGAACTCATAATAACACGCAAATTTTAAAATAAAAAACAGGCAAAAAGAAAGTTAGTTACAACTTTTACTTCATTATAAAATCTTTACCAACATTTATTTATTGTAAACATTAGTTACAAAGTCTGTACAATTTGTTAAATTCAGTCCATCAGTGCGTGAAACTCATGTAAAGCACAAAACTGAACGCAAATAATGACGTTGTCAACGTAAAAATTGCAACAATCAACAAGCGCGGTTACTATAACATCGATTAATATGGACACTTAATAATTTTGAATTTTTATTTACAAAAACGTTTCTGATATTGTAAACAAATCGAATCTAAGCAAAGAAAATCTATTTGGACTGGCGTAGATTAAATTTTGAATGATACACGTTCGATATGAACTTCGTAATGAAACTTGTGTAAATAAACCACTCGGCTAACGCCTCGTGGTTTAACTTTACACGCGTTTCATTATGACGTTCATATCGAACTAGTATCATTAATAACTATAATAAATTTAATAATAATTTTTAATTACATATTTACTTTTGAACTTATTCGCTTCTTTTATAAGAAGCTCTTTACAAAAATGGGCAACATTGCAAACGCGAAAACAATAATCTATGTCAGACGTTTTAAAAAGCATGAAAGACGATTCATGGACATCTAGATGCTAACTTAAACTAAAAGAAATGATATAATTGTTAATTTCAATTTTTTATACGCTCATAACAGGCAACACTGTAAAAACAAAAACAGTAATCTATGTCAGAATGACGTTTAAAACTTTATGTCAGATAGAGATTTATGGACATAAATACGTTAACGTCAAAAATTCCAAAGCCGCACGCTTCTATAAATATATCGATAATAAGCTTCAGCATTTTCAACCATACTAGTAGTAATATAGGGTAGGTTGTACACCAGTTCAAGGTCACTCGCCTATTGCTTTGTAAATAAAGAATATCGCGAATTTCCATGTAAATCGTAAGTGTGCGAGTAAGAGAGAGAATGTTTGGAGAGAGAGAAAGAATGTTTGGGGAGAGAGATAAAGAATGTTTGGAGCTCTTAGAGCCAGGTCAAACTTTTGGCGGAGAATTTCTGAAGCTGATAAATATGTCAAGGTCATCATCATATTGTAATTCTTAGAAATCAAAAATAGAATCAGTTTATGTCAAGGCATCTGAGGTGAAAGAGAGGGAGAGATTGATTGGAGCTCTTGGAGCCAGTTCAAACTATTAGAGGGAAATTTTTGAAGCTGTTTAATGTGATCTAAAACTAAATATGTCAAGGCCATCTCAATTCGTAGAAATCTAAAAATAGAAGCAGTTCATGATGGGGAGAAATAAGATTGTTTTAAGGTTGGTGGTTTTCAAGGATACACACAGGTGGGTGAGCGGTTCAGTATATCAGAATTAGCAGAAATGAAAGTAGTACTAGTAGTCATGATAAAAACAGAAAGAAAAGAGAATGTTATCGAAAGATTGTTCTACATACATGATTAGGTTCATTTAGAGCATGAAAGGCGAAATAGAAAGGAAAGCTTTATTCATGATGCTAATCATGGAGCTATTTTAAAATTTATCGTTCAAGCAATTCATGGAATTTGACTGAGTCAAGTTCACGTGTTAATTCAGTTATTACTTTCAAAAAGAAAATATGCTAAATCGTTTTAAATTGAAGAAGAACCAGTTTCATAAAAAATAAAGTAGATCCATTTTTCAAAATTACATTAAGTACACGCAGTACATTGCACTTATTGTACAAATTGTACAAATACGATGGATTGTTCTATATTCATACATAATTAGGTTCATTAGAGCATGAAAGACGAAATAAAAAGAAAAGCTTTATTCATATCTCGCTATGAATGCGAAAGCTTTAATCAGTTTTGAAGGTCACCTGCAAGGGGAAATCTATTGCACCGTAGGTACTGAAGGAGACGTTTTTTCGTATATAAACCGCAGCGAGCTGTGTATGCTGAGATCAGTCAGTAAGCAACTTGTAACTGAGTAAACAAGGAATTAGCAGCATTAAACCAAACCACCTACTGCAAACTCTATAAAAATGCGTGTGACCTAGAGATATCGAAAAAGTATAAAGTTATTAATGTGGCAGTAATTAAAACGAAGTACGGTGAACGTATAGTGTTGGAAACGGATGAACTGAAATGTGTATTACCTCAGCGCTTTTATGATTATTTCAACGTAGGAGAAACTCGAATTGAAGAATTTAAGACGCTGCTGAACACGAGGGATGTGATCATGAGTAGTTTGGGTGCAGTCGGAAAAACAACAAACATTTTCTTTGTAATAGTAGTACCCCAACCATATGTAAATTACACATGCTTTAACTAGGATCATTTCGTAAAGAGTGTTTAGTCGTAGTGTAATTGCGAGCAAGTAGTCATGCAAGCAGCAATAAAATCATTTCTGGAAGGATCCGGAAGATCTGGAAGTTCATCGCCCCATATCATTGCACAATATGAATAATAATGTAACATTTTGTTGTTGGTGCTGTCAAAATAGTGACGGTAGTAGTAGTAGTAGTGGTGGTGGTAAAAATAAAAATGAAGAGAGAAAAGATGAAGGTTATTATTCTCCTGGCCGGTTTCAAAATAAGGATAAAGTGTATAAACAAGCAGCTAACAAATACTTAACCGATTGTACTTATTATAAATTATCGTAAGAAGCGAAAGAGTGCAGGTAGTGGTGGCTTAGTGAGCACACGGTGACCCCGGTATTAATCAATTATATGCTCAGTGCTCATGATACCAGGTATAAGGATTACCGAGATTTAGAAAGTAGACATAAAACAGATAAAATTTTAGGAAAAAGCTTAGGAACGCTTTAAATTTAAATTTAAAATCAGACGCAATATTACATGAACAAACTGCAGCTTTAGCAGTCGGTACCACCATGAGAGCAAAGAGAAAATTAGGAATGGGGTGCAAACGTCGTCATCGTCGATCCAATCAGAAGAAGAACCAGAAATCGTTATGTAATGGTGGAAATTTATTGAACTTACGAAAAACAATAGCTAAAAAAATTAAACCTAACGGAAATTTTGCAGACACACTAAAGTCGGCGCTTTCAACGGTAAAACGTGTGGTAAAAAGTTTGGGGGGAACGAAATACATTACAGTTCCTAGAGTAATTCACTTACCTAAACAAGAGAGGTTTTTGCCATTTCTTATTCCGTTATTCGAAGGTTTATCTGCAATCGGTGCTTTAACCGGCGATGCATTGGGAATTGATAAAGCAGTCAATGAAGCTAAAAATGCCAAAAAATTGTAGGAAGAAACATCGCGTCATAATCACATGATGGAATCTATAGCTATAGGCTCCATGAATAAGAAAGGCGGTGCACTTTATCTGAACCCATACAAATCTGGTGGTGGTGCGTTAAAATTAAAACCGTTTCCAAAAAACTGAATAGATTACCCGAAAGACCGTTAACAGATATTGATTTAAAGAAATACACTAAAAATGTACCCTACTTTAAGGATATTGGGTTTGATACAAAAAACCTGGTAAAAAGGTATAGTATAACGATAGTTTCGATAATCTTCGACCACCATCGAAGTGATTAACTACTTTCGGGGATGCAAGATTTGTTATAATTACAACTATGATCAAGAATTTAATACTATTATTTCGGGCACCTATTCCTCCAATTTTCATATAAATAATCGATGCAACCTCAAATTTTCTCAGTTATGTCGATAACATTCAGCTTAGAAGGTATTGGTAACACAACTAGCTGAAACTTCTATCCACCGGTAGAGCTAAATTTGAGAAAGAAATACGTAATCGGATTGGTGGAACATTCAACAGCATTAGAAACATTTACACACGATAGATTTTATTTTAGAACAAATCCATCTCATTTGCAAGTGATTCATATTCCACACACTACATATGAGTTAGATAAAATTAGCGATTATCTAAATCTAGGATACTCAGAGAAATTTTGATTAGGGCAAACAACAATACACTTAAATGTAAGATAAACAGTTCCGTTGAGATCGATTTTACTAAAGAAAATAGCATTGGTCGCATGCTAGGGTTTGAGTCTAAAATATTAGAACCAAATATTTTACATACATCTGCGTTAGACATCAAAACACTTAAACGTACTAATCTACACGTAGGGTGCAACATTATAAAAGAATCTCATCGGGAAACCTGCAAAAGTATTATATGAGATTGACGTTTCAGTCCCACCAGGTTATCGTTTAGATAAAACTCCCAGCAATACTCAATATTTAGAAGTAAACACGGACATAATTAGTAATGTAACAATTAATTTGACTAATTAAAAGGGTCAATTAATAAAGTTTGTTGAAAGTGAACCACTCACAGTACATTTAGAACTAAATAACATGGTATGAGAATTAATCAAGGCCCAATTCCATCTTTCAAAAATTTATATAATACCTAGAGTAAGAGATTAACTAGTCATCAATCCTCATTGAGGTTAACATCTGCAGAGAAATACTTTTTAACGTCAAAAATTCATACCGACAATGGCCGAACCATTAAACGTCTTTCAAAACGTACATTTTGATGATACTATAATTAAATCAGATATTCAAGCTTATCTTCAGTATGGCTCTTCTAAGCATGGACCTTCTGAAGAAATACGCGTTCAGAGTCAAAATCTAACTACGGCTACTTACGATGGTTTTCTGTAAAGGTAAGCTTGAGCTTAAAAAAGAAGATTAAAGAAAATCATGCAACTTATCCAATAATTTTCCGAACTTTCTTTTCGAAGAAATTCGTTATGAGTTGGGTGGTCAAAGAGTGGACGTTTGCCGAAATTCGGACATAAGATCCACACTTAAGGGATATATTTCTTATACGACAAGCGAGATCAAAGCACTAAGCCCATTTGGGGGGGTCACCAAAGAGCGAAGAACCATTACAAGTAGAATTCCATGAGCAAAATGGAGAAAAATCTTTTATAGTATGCATACCATTGAACCACATATTTAGAATAATGGAGGGTTATTGCCAAGAAATTGATTTTAATTCGATCTAGAAGCGATACGAATTGCTACCATGGTGATGTTGATGCGACAATAACCTTAAATAAAATTCTATGGAAAGTACCACACTTAACACTTAGTGATGCTGCAAAACTTATCTTGTTTCAAGGAATCAATGAAAATTCTATTATTACTGTTCCATTTCGTCAATGGGAGTTATATGAATTACTTGCTTTAAAACAAGCAACCTCTTATATATGGCCAACAAGAACGTCAACGCAACTGGAAAAACCACGCTGGATAATTGTTGCATTCCAACAAGGTGAAAGGCACACAAAGTCAGCAGGGGCCAGAAATTTTGATTACATTAACGCAAAGTACACCTGAATTCTGAGTATTATCTATATGAAACAATGCATTTCAACGTCAGTGCTAACAAATGCATACCTACCTATCGCATTTTTTTTTTCATTTCGATGTGATTACTATGGTGAAGATGATAACAATGCACGATGCATTATTTAACTATTCAGAATTCAAATCATGACCAGTAGTTGTAATGGACTGCTCTAAACAAAATAAATCCTTAAAAGACTCAACAGTTGACATCAAATTGGAAATGAGATCTGTAACATCTTTCGATAGTGGAATCGTTGTCTCTGGTCTTATCCTCCATGATACTATTGTGCTGTACAACCCACTCACTGGAGAAGTGAAAAAATATAATTATTATAAAATACACTCTGTATGTCTAGTATATAAAAAAAAACGTTGTAATTATTCGTTTAGTTTTATTTCATTCTCCACCAAACATGAAAGTACTTGCTCAGAAGCAAAAACTTCCAATTCAAATTTATGACATTGATGATGATGAAAAGTCCGTTAGGTTTAATTTTTTTAGCTATTGCGGATGGTCAACCCTTGAGAGATTTGAAGATACAGTCACACCCAACAGAGTAATAGAGTCTGAAAACTTAAGAACTGAGCCATTCATACTTACAACAGGAAATGATCGATCCTTTTTGGCGGACATAAGGCAACACTGAGTTTTGTTAGCATTCAATTTAACTAGATTATTGTTTCCCCATTTTACAATACGTTGAATGTCTTTGTTGATTGAATTTGCCATTTCAGCTTTAATTTCTTAGATTGGAGTTAGTTGTTGAAGAAATAAGGTCATAAGATATGGCAGGAATACTTTCATTTGAAGATGTCGGGAGTGCTTCTGCAGGCTGGTAACTAAAACATGGTTGCACCAAGATATCTTGCGGAATATTTGTCTTTCTTTTTCATTGCTAGTTTACTTTTCTTACTTGTCGATGCCATCGTGAGTACTAGGTACTGAATGAGTATTCACTTAAGACTTTAACACTATATACATGTAAATCTGTTAACGTTACCAAAATTTTTAACAAGTGGAAGTGGTTAGTACAATGAACTGACCTGAGCAAGCAACGGTGACAAACTCTAATGAATGCAGCATAATCTAGACATGAGAAGGCATTTCACATGCAGTCAGCAAGGTTAAGTTAATGCATATTCTTAGTAAATGCCACAAAGTACAATGTATGACCTCTGCAAGCAAAGGTGACGCAGCATAAGCCATGAGAACAGTATTCATGTCAACGTTAATGGATATTTCTAGTAATCTATGCATCTGTCTATGAACACTGAAGCTCTTGCATCAAGTTATAACCAGTTTTGGCCTTAAATACTGGGTTTATATTACTATATAAGCAGATAAAGAGCAGTTTTATACCAGTCAGTATATTGTACTCCCGACTAGAATTGCAATTGTGTGCCTGAAGTACTTCTATAGTTACTTAAATTATTAATTTTTACATATCAGTTATAATAAATATATTTGTTTCCATTACTACATAATCGACAGTGTGTGTGCTTCATATTTTCTTGCAGTGTTGGATACAGTTTTGAAGGTAACTATGAGTAAGGGTATACCCAGTAGTAGTGATATTGTTAGTTTAACAAGAAGTATTATTCCATTGCTGAAAACCAAAAATGAATTTATAAAGCACATCCGTATAATTAACACTAATATTAAGCTATTGCAAATTATAATTCAAAATAAAATTTATTTAGAGACATGCGAAAATTTGCTCGAACTCGAAAGTAATTTGTCATTGTCAAAGTGTTGTCTTATAAGAATTAAACAGTTAAACAACGCTTCAGGGAAAACAGGTAGTGGAATTGTCAATGTCGCTAAAAAGCGTACTCGCAAATTAAGTTAGTACTCTCTAGATTCATGTTTTAACGGTAGCTTACTTACGGGAATTATAGTCAATATAGCAAACATCAAGAACGCTCTTATTTTTTTACAAAATGCATAAAATAGTTGTGCACAAAAGGTTAAATTAATGCTAAATCAATCGATGCTAAAGGTGAATGTCCTTTTAGTCTGCAATTTTATCCACCTTCAAAATCACGTTATCGAGTTGAAGACTTTTACCATAAAAAAATATGCCATCAATATTGCCACCAATTTACGTAAATGGTATAATGAAAACGTTTATAATAAATTACAACAAAAATTTGAGGGTTTTTCCGAAAGGGATTCCGGTTGGGCATTACATGAAATATTACATTTAAAGGTGAACATTAATAGCTATGTCCCATTTATAGGTGGCATTTCAACTTACGTTAAAGATCCCTACTTCATAGCAGTAAGGCATGCGGTAGTGAATGTTAAAAGCGACGATGAGTATTGCTTCCTGTAGGCCGTTGTTTCGGCACTATATCACGTGAAACATCATTCAGATAGAGTTTACAGTTATCCTCATTTTATGAATGTTTTGAATTATGATTCAACTCCCTTCCCCATTAAACTAGATAATGTAACAAAAATTTGAACAGTTAAACAACCTCTCCATTGATATCTTTTGCATTCAGGGGAAAGCTATATTACCATTTGTATTAAGTGAAAATCAAACTAGTGTGAGGGAACCTATAAATCTTTTAGTACTTTCTGCTAATTATCAAACTGCGGGTGATATTAATACAAAAAATAATACCGTCTATCATTTCATGTGGATTAAAAATATGTCGGCTCTTTTTTCTGAACAACTATCGAATAAGGAACACAAGAAATTCATTTGTTATCGATGTTTGAACCATTTTTCTTCAGATCACGTTCTAAAAAAACACATCACTCACTGTCATCAACTTAATCGATGCTCTGTCACATTCCAGGAAAAGATGCCGTTTGTAATTTATGCCAATTTAGAAAGTATTTTGGAAAAATGTACACATTTAACGGACATCGACAATAATAGTATATTTCACTCCAAACACATGCCCTTCAGCATTGCTTACTACTTAAAGTGTTCATACAATGACTCGTTATCACGATTTAGACTTTATAGAGAAAACGATTGCATTCAATGGTTTGTTAAAGAGCTTCAAAGTATTGCACATTGGACTACCGAGATAATCAATAAAATAATTTCTATGGATACTTTAACTCCCAATCAGATTGAGCACTTTGAAAGCACCACGATTTGCCAAATTTGAGGAAAACCATTTACTGGTTATGGTATAAAAGTTAGGGATGATAACCATTTTACTGGTGCATTTCGGGGAACATCACATCAGAATTGTAACCTAAACTATAATTACTCCCACATTCTACCAGTCGTGTTTCATAATTTGTCAGGTTATGATAGTCATGTCCTCATTAGAGAATTGGCTACTTCCCGGTGCGATTTCACTGCTACCCATAAACAAAGAAAGATATATTTCGTTCACGAAAGTAATACAAGGGACGAAAATTAGGTTTAGATTTATTGACACTTTCATATTTATGAGTAGTGGTGTTGAAAAGTTGTCGGACTATTTGGAAAATAGTAAAAAAATGACTACCCACGCTAATTGTAACAATGCCGAAGAATTTTGCTACTAGTTCGCAAAGGTGTGTTTCCTCATGAATATCTCGATACTTGGGTAAATTAAGCGAGACCAGACTCCCTCCCAAGGAAGCGCTTTTCAGGAATCTCACTGATGATGGAATCAATGATGCGGGTTTTGCACATGCAGTTAATGTTTGGAACAAGTTGAATATTAAATCGTTAGTGGATTACTCGGATATATAGCCCCCGGTTTGGCATTCGATGCTATGCTTAAAATTACATAAGTACAGTTAGAACTATTTACAGACATTGATATGCTAATGTTTATTGAGAGAGGAATTAGAGGTGGTGTAGCTAAATGTTCTAATCGATATGCGAAAGCTAACAATAAGTACAAGGGGAAAACATTTGATCCAACTTCCGAAAGTGTATATTTAATGTACTTCGCCATAAATAATTTATATGGACCACGATGTCAGAATTTCTACCATTTGGCGATTTTTTTTTTGTTGATAATTTTGAAACTTTAAATTTAATAAACCATCCCGATGATTCGGAAATTGGCTATATAGTCGAGTGTGATTTAGACTATCCCATAGTTGCAATTAAGATCTGTGTATGGTTCGCTTTATCTTTGCTAGTTGTTAGACGTTTGTCTGGTTCATTCATCATTATTAGGTCATAGAGACCGCTCGTACCACTGTACCGAACTCGTTTAATAACAAATCCTTTCCATCTATCTTTACTGACGTCTTGCCAATTGCCCACTTATCGGTGGAAAACTTTCTGTCCTCCTAACTCGTAGCGAATTTCTTCGAAAAAGAATGATGGAAATTGTTTGTTAGGTAACATGTTTTTACACCGCCCCCTTCTTCAGCTGAGCTCCATTCAATTTTACCTTCTATGTACAAGAAACTATCATAAGTAGCAGTGACCAGATTTTGACTCTGTATTAATATACGGATCTCATCGGATAATCCGTAATTAGAAGAACCGTACGGAAGATATGCATGAAAATCTGACTTGGTAAAGGTCGCGCGCTTTGAAAGATGTTTAACGATTATGCCATTTCTATGTGGTTTTAACCCTACAGATCCCAAGAAGTACTTTTCGCCAGACGTTAATTCGCCAGCACGCCCTGTATTCGAATAAAGCAATTTATGCTCACGTCCGTTATTTATAGCACCATTGAGGAAAGATGGAAGCGGACCTTGGTCTATTCTTAAGCCCATATTCAATTAATTCTAGTCGTACCGTAAATGGTTCGTTTTCCCCGAAATCGATTAATTCGCCCTTCTGATTCGTTAATTTAATTGAAATATTATGAATAGTGTTGGTGTTGACTTCCAAATACCGAGGATTGCTAGGAATTTTGTCTAAACGATAGCCTGGTGGGACAGACACGTCTATTTTATACAGCACCTTCGCGGCATTCCCGTTTCTATACGAGCCTTTGACAATATTACACTCAATGTGAATGTTTGTATGTTTAATTATTTGTATATCTAATACAGATATGCAAAACGTTAGCTTCTAATATCAGCGGTTCAAAAACTAGCATACGTCCAATGGAATCCTTTTGGGTAGTATCTATGGAAAATTCACAGCTAAGTTCGCACTTGAGCGTGTTATTATTTGCCCTTAAACTAAAGAGAATGGAATGTGCGCTTTTATATTGATTGCCCAGCTCTTCCAACTCGTATGCGCCATGTGAAATTTCAATAGCGTTGAGTTTTGAGTTTTTATATAATAAAATGTATCGTTTCCAGCGTGTATATTCCTTATGATATTACAACCGTAAAATCCGATGGCACCGATTACGTAGATTTTCTCGAAATTAAGTTCGATCGGGGGATAAAAGATATTACTCACTGTTACCAACAACTGTGTTACTACACTGAAGGTGATTGACATGGTCACTAAACATCTTCAACTACTGAGTATGCTATTTATATAGAAACTTTAAAGAGAGATGTCCACAATTTGTGGTACCGAATTGTTGCTCTTGAGAGTAATTATAGTATACTTTGCAATCGCGAAAGTAGTTCGGAACTTCTCTCGGTGGTGGAATATTTCCGAAATTATCATAGTACCATACGCTCCCGTCATATTTTTTGTAACAAACCCAATGAGTACCACGTCCCTTTTGGTTATCTAAATTAACAATACCAGCTTCGTTATTCCATGGTAATTTGGGAATATTATCTCTCATAGACACATCCCTAAAGTATGATACATCCTTTGCGTGCTTTCTTAGCTCTACATCAGTTGACGGTCTTTTCGGTAATTTTTGAAGTTTTTTTTTATTGTTTTCAAGTGCAAAGCCATACTTTCTCCTGACCGATAGGATTTCAAAAATATTGCCCGCCCGTTTTTCTTTTCTACATCGATGTCCTCCATTGTACGATTATGGCGTCATCTAACACTTTCCTCGCACCGCTAGATGCGTTAACCGCTTTTGCAATACCCACTGCCCCTCCGGCTAAAGCACCAACGGCGGATAATCCTGCAAACAATGGTATAAGAAATGGTAAAATCTACCCTCTTTAAGAAGGGGAATTACTCTGGGAACACTTACCTTTCCCTTCCCACCTAAGCTTTTTACAGCCAATTTTGCTGCTATAGAAGCTGATTTTATAGCCTTTATAGTACTAGGACTGTTTTTCACTTTCTTGGTAATTATTCTACGTAATTTCAATAGACTGCTACGTGGTCGTTCACCTAAGTTGGCGTCGGACGCCTTAACACGATCCCAGAATTTTCTTTCCAAGATATGATCCGCTCGATGTCTACTCGCCAAGGCTTTACTATCCCTATAGCTATCGTGAGATTTGCAATGAGCCTCTAAGAGGTTAATACCGGGATCACCACGTTAAAGCCTTTTATCTAATTTAGTTTCGGGACCACAATACTGATCCCCGGGAATATGGAGCTCAATGGGTAGCTTATTAATGAGATTATTAACCAGACCACCCACGTGCACTTCTTCGCTTCACAACTAACAGTGTTTGCATGGAAGCAGGAATTGCTGTATTTATAGATAACGATCAATGCTACGATCAAAAAACAAACAGATGTTTTACCAATAGTTTATTTATTCATATATGTGATACAGTAAATAGCTAGGTCGGTAATGCAACATCTCCATAATACAAACTGTATTATGAGAATTTATATTGTACTTGTAATTCAACACATTTCCAATGTCGCGAAAAATGTTATCGTTGTTGGTTTCATCACCGCCATACTCCATCTTACGAAAGTGGCGGTAGTTGTTGACTTGTTCGATGAAGTTTTGAAAGAAACAGGGAAAACCGTATGTTTCCAGTAATTCCAACCGATAGTTAATTATATCCTTTAAGTTGAAAAGCTCTTCAGTGTCATTCTTGTTCAACGTACAGTAACGACCGTGGTTTTGCCGAATTGTTACGCTTTCTAACAGTCTCTCTGATGAGGATGATGGTGATGATAATGTACCTTTCTCTACTTCCCAATTATAACACATAGTAAAATTGCTACTAAGCAATTACGAACTTTGCTCATATTCAACGTCGGCCTCCTCGTTGATATTTGACCAATCAATGTGGTTTTCAGTCTCTTGTGAACAAAAACATTTCCAGATATGTTCGCCACTTCTTTCAATCTTCTTCTTTTCATAACGAGGAGCCCGGCTGTACATACGATTCGTATAACTGGCGCAAGATTTAGGTGCGTACTGTATCCAATTTTAACATATTTTTTTGAAGAATTGACCTCGAATAAATCATATGACCTACAGTCAATTAAACGTTCATCGGTAGGACTGTTATGCACAGTTTCAGTTGGGGAAGAGCACTCGGCAGATGTAGTTGCTGTGGTAGAACTATCCCCATCACTACAACACCAACACGAACATGTGAAGAAGTTATTACAGCTATTCTTGCTATCCATGTAGAATCTTTTCAAATTCATTCCAGTGGACTTACGTTGACGACAACAACTGATGAATTTGTAACCGCAAATATATATTTTATTATTATTATATATCGTTTTCCCCACCTCATAACATTATTATGATGATAGAGGGGAGAACAGTTCTTGGAATCTATCATGATATATCTCAACACGATGTTTCTCTTGTAGTACGGGTGATAAAATGCATTCCAATTGTTTTATTTTACGATGGAAACGTAATCTATCCAGCGCCATACTTTCCCACACACCTCTTCTTGCATTACTATAAGCAAAGGCCCACACTACCATATTATACACTGCATTTTTAGTCTCATCAACAGCAACTCTCTTCATTATGATGTACCTACACTTCATTTAATCAAGAAATAAAAAGACATTTTTTGCAATAAAAAATATATAATTTATTTCCAAACAGTTATACATAGATATATATTATTTTTACAGAAATGTTAAATTAGTTGTCTTTCCTACAGTTCCGGCGCTGGTGATGTACACGTCTTTCTCAGCCAGATATTGTTTAAACTTTTCAATGCGATCTTCTTTTTTGAAGTATTCATAAAAGTGTAAGGGAGGTATACACTTAAAGTTCTCAGTTTCAATAATATGTTTGCCATACTTCGTGTCGATAGTATTCATATCAATCACTTTATATTTTGCACCCACCTCCAAGTCTTTTACGTTCGAGAAGGATTTACAGAAAATGCTACTGTTCAATGCAGATAGATCCATCTTTACTGTGTTACACGTCCAAACCGCACTAGGCGTCGTGCATGCTTACTAATGTAAGCGGGTTGCCAAGCCAGCTAACAGGGAGATGGGCGTGGTCGAAATAATAAGTAAAATGAATGATTAATAAGCTCAAACACCTTACACTTATACTCAAATAGCTCAATTCGGGAAAATATGTCTCTAGGCGCCACCACAATCGAAACTTTGCTAAAATAATTGTCTTAAGCTGGATGTTAATTAACCCCACTTGATTGTGGAAAGTAGGATTGTGCTTACTCGATAAACTCTCACACGAGGGTTCTAAACCTAACACTCGTCCAAAATTCAACTCAAACTCAAATAAATTTAGCACTACCCAGGTTATTAAAAACTTTTTGAATACACCTCGTATACCAAAACTTCCAAAATAAAATTGATCATTCAAATTCATTCAATGAACGGTAATTAATTTTTAAAATTCTTAACATGAACGATATCTTTTAAATATAATTTACTTCTGAATCGTGTTTGACATTCGTAAACATTTAAGGTTTCAAAACTCAAACTTTTATTATACTTAATGAAATTTATATTAACAGCTGATCCGTTAATTGTGCATTGCGCTAATGAAACCAACATGAAATTTTGCAATCAACCTGACTAATAAAATCTTTCTGGTTGCTCATACATCTGAAAATTAAAATATGCAAAGCTTACTTTTAAAATTGTCAAAGCAAGATCACCAATTAAGTAAATGTTACCACTGTGTTTCATACCTGGCTAAATAAACAACAGAATAAAAATTTAACGATAAGTATATATTGTCCTGCATAAAATAATCAAAAACAAATGTTTACATACACAAGGATATTTACATATACCTCAACAACGTGGTTGAAAATCAAAACCACACGTCACTACCAATTTCTGCAAAATTCTTAATACTAAACAACCCCAAAACAACATAATTCGAGAACGATTATCCTTTCGCTTCTCAGCTAATTAATATTTAATCACATTACACAAATGAACTAAACCAAAGAGATAATCGTGCTTTACTAAATTTTCAAAATACTTAGATATATTCCTTACTTAAAATTGTTCATTAATCCTTGGATTTTCTTTCTTCTTTTTTCTTTCTTCCGTAAATCAATTATGTGTAGTCCATTGGTAATCCTTAAATTGCATGAACGCACATTACAAAAGGCTCAACAAAACTTATTCCTCTGTGCACTCGCGAATAGTTCACTATGCGAGGTTATTACTCCCACAAACATGTAATAACGGTAAACCTTTGGTTGCCTCTTAAAAGAAAAATTCTAGCAACCTTTACACCAATCTAGTCCCTTATACAAATAAACTTTCAATGTCATATAACGTTACTTAAACATTGGCTTAATATACAACGAACACTTCGTTCACTTAACAGGTGGTCTCATAAATACTTTTAGCTGAATCTCATTACAAGAACACGCGCTGCACTTAACACTTTAACATAACAGCTGTTATCTTTTATAAATCTGCTTACGCACTTATTATTTTCTTGAAGAAAAACACAAACTAATTTTATCTTCAACCTCAATTTTATTATTGTTTTATTTATGAATGTCTTTTACGATTCATCCCCGGTTCGGGTTACGCAGTTGTTTAAACAATTACTGCCTCATTAATATTCACAAATATACTCCAACATCATCCCATTCTATCACACAACCTTCGCGCGCGCGTCTTCCGCCAACCTTCACCACCGACCACAGCCAAAAACGAAAAAGCTTAACTGACCTCCTGTCAATCCCTGACTTTCCTATTTATAACTTCAGTCATCCATCTTTAAACATGTCTTCCTTCCGCGTTATATTCTCCAATAGTATTCACTCAAAATTTCATAGTTCCAATAGATGCTTCCCTCTATACAAGCACGCGTGTAATTACAATACATCGCCATATTTGTTTTCACTTACAAATTTTTCAATTACTTCATGACGAAATCATTTTTCGTCACCACATTCATTCAGTAGCCACTCTGGACCATTACACAACTTTTAACAGTTATCTCCAACCTGCGCTCGATCTCGTTCCGCAACATTTGCACAAATCAGTACCGTCTAAGGTCTCAAATTCCATATACATACACGTATTCTCAAAACAATTGCACAACATTACGAAAACTTTCTGAAATTAACACTTAAACATACCCAATCTTTCTCTACATATTTTCTAAAACGTTCTACACTTATTCTTCACATTTTCTGACCAAGATTACTCATCTTATCTTGAAACATTCCATTCTTTATCAGCAGCAAAACAGTAGCGATACAGTGGAAAGCATTATCGTCCCATCGACAAATTTCTCTTCACATTTACATTCATCAGAATCTAATTATTCCAACACTAAAGTCTCTATAATATTCAAATACACGTATCTACATACAGAATTATATTTCTCCTACATTTCCAGTGGCGTATCATACACCCACATACATTATGCATATACACACAAAAAAATTTTTTTTTCGTTCAAACTCAATACACTCGTACTTAAAACACATAATACACGTCATTATAACATCCTACATACAGGGTGCGTCAACGCAACCTGAGAACTGATTCGAGAACGCTTTTGAATTTCGAGTTTACACCGGAACTGTCCTTATATATATTACTGCATCACGATTTTGATGGTAGAGTGGAAAATGTGCTTTGAGAATTGCATTAGTAGGCTAATCTGCATCTGATAATGAATAACTGCTACCATCAGGAGATGCTGTCCATTTTTTTATATCGTGGCAAAACTGTTGCAATTGTGCAGCTTTTCGTTCTTCTACAAAACATTTTTCACATATTTTCTTTAAATTTAAAAACTTTTCACATATCGTTACTCCTGCTTCACACTTTTTCGCTAGGACGTTACACTCCTCTTCACTATAATCACCTCGCCCGTAAACCGCCTCATGTTGGGCATCGAATACTATTGCCGAAAATTCTCACCTCAAGCGTTCCACCGCTGTTCTCAGGTGGGTTGCTTGGTCCATTGTTCTTGAGCGTATGCCATCCACATGTTTTATCACAGCACTCACTACGCATTACACTATTTTCTTATATTATTACTCTAAACTCCCCACTATGTTACATTAGTGCAGATATGAGCCATGTATTTGATTACCGCACAAATCTGGTTACGCGCTATTTCTAATAATGACACGCATCAGCTATTTTTTTAATTATGGTTCTGTCACTATATTTTTTGGATAAGACGCGAACCGACTATTTTTAGCTATGACGCGACCATCTTTTAGTGAGGACATAAACCGACTATTTTTAGCTATGATACAACCACCTTTTAGCGAGGACGCGAGCCAGATGTGTGTCTAGCACAGACACGAACCACACATATCTGGTTATTTCCTTTTCTGACATATTTGCAAAGCAGAGATTCAAACCACACATGTGTTTGGTCACCTACTATTTTTTAATGATGACTCGCACCAGCTATTTTTAATGATGGTACTGTCACTAAAATTTTTAGCTAAGACGCGAACCGACTATTTTTAGCTATGACGCGACCACCTTTTACTGCAAACGTGCACCGACTATTTTTAGCTATCATACACCACATTTTAGCGAGGACGCGAACCGGCTATCATCTAGTGACTTTTTGAGTTGGATCGGCCTTGTATTACTACTACAGTACATAGATTTTAGCAAACGTCTACTGAATTGAACACATAAAATGAAGTAAGCCCATATATACAATAAATTTTTTCTCAACAATAAAAGTTTTGTCACGGTACAGAATTCAAATCCATTTCCTAAAAATCTAGATTAACAAATCTAGTACTTTTTTTAATTTCTACAAAAGCGCTTTCAATGGAGAAAGATGACACATGCTCTTACTTATTCAAGTAAAATTTTAACTGTACTAAATTCAGGTAATCAATCAACCTACAAAAACAAATCTGTAAATAAATTCGTAAATATGTTCATAAAAAAAACGCAAAAAAATGCTACAACGAAGAATAAGGCATCAAAGTGGGTAAGTATTACCAGCGGCTGACGCGTACTTAAAAATAACAAAACAAATTGTTCAATAACACACACAATGTTCATATTTATAAAAAGAAAAATAAATAACATTAAGCACTTGGGTAGTTTAAACTTCATATTAGGAAGCAAACATAGAACCAATAAAAAGACGCTCAGGGCCTTTTAATTCGATTCATGTCACTCAGGTCGCTGGCCGCTCTCCACCCGCTTTTGATTATCGCTCACGATAATCAAAATTTCTACTGCCGCAATTGATGGCTAGCAGTAAATGCCGCCATTAAAACTCTACGTAATCCTTTGGAGCAATCTAGCTAGATATAAGATTCACTACCAACCCGTCGCCACTCGCAGTTTATTAAACTAACCCTCCAAATTCCTCAAACATAAATCAATGCCTTTCACGGTTATCTTTCCCTTAAGTGAACCTATTAGACCGGAAAACAAAACTACAAAAATAAGGTATGTTCTGAAAACTCTTCATCAAAATACGTTACGCGAAAAACGGGATAACACCGTACAAAATTTCGTTACTTAACCCGCTATTTAAGTACACATCCAAGTAAGCGAAGTTTAATTTGCCGCTACCACTCAAATCTTGGGGACGTACTCAGCGCGCGATTTAATTAAGGCATAGCTCGATATCGGCTGTTGCCTTTTCGCGAGTCCATCCGGATTCCCCATCCTGAACTTTATGAAGCTTAATCAACCCCTTTATTCAAAATTTATTTACAGCGTAAGCGAGATAAAAACTGAAAATGTTCGTTCACTCGAACTCGAGAAATACGTTACTAGCATAAATTTGCAAAATCAGGCTACAACACAAATATCTGAATCACGACATGTTTCCGTCGTTTCTTTACATTTGAAAATCAACCATAACTTAACACCTAACTTTTAATTCATTATCTACGAAATTTCCACTTAAAAACTAAACGGACAGATCAACAATTACCTAAAAATAGAATTATCCGATATCTACTAAAATAGTAAATTACCGCCTTATCATTTTACAAAACAATGTTAAATTTTTACATATTTGAAATTAAAAAGTCAAATTAGATGTTTGGGAAATTTATAACCATAAACAGGAAGTATCTTTAATGAACGTACTGGTTGATTTTATGCTCACCTTTAAGATATTTTAAATGTAGAATTATAATTAGACCAAGCTTGCTGTTTTACCATAATGATTTATTACCATATCTACTTGTTATTATTTTACTTATACAGTGCCCTTCAAAAGCCCCCCCCCCCCTACTAACTTTGGAACAACCGGGTATATCGCAACTGAATTTGGAGGGCTTAAACAGGAGATAAAAACCTACATTTTTGTAGAAAAATTACAGTTAAAAGTTTTAAAATGGAGGTTGAGCGCCATCTTTAATTACTTTTTTAAATAGAACACCCCGTATATTACACCATTTTCTAAATCTGCTCATAAATTCTTAACATTTTTCTCTAATACACTTTACTTCTAAATTTGAGTGTTTTCGAAATATTTACGTTTGAAAAGTGACATTCCGGTTTAAAATGATGTACTGATTTTAGTCACTTCCAGTGAAAAATTTTGCTAACTAAATTTCTTTGTTAATTTGTGGTCTAATCCCTTAATAGACCCGACTAATAAGAACCGTAATGGGAGTTTATTATGAATAAACAGTACCGCTTACCGGAAAATCTCGAAGCTTACGAATGTGCTCTGTAAATTCACTATCAAAACAAATTAGTTGGTTAAAAAAATTGAGTTGTTTTTGAATAACAACACTCTTACTCTACGTTCCAACGCTTCTATTGTTTGACATTCAGTGGCATAGATTTTTAACTTGAGGTACTCCCACAGGAAAAAGTCTAGAGGTGCAAGAGTTTGTAACGAGAAACTCTGTAGCCATGCGATAGAAATGGGGAGGTGCCCAGTCCTGCTAAAATATGTATTCACAATTTTTAAACCCTTGCTGGTTGTTTAATAAAAGTTGTCTTATTCGTCGTTCAATTTCAATTTCAAAAAGATTTCCGTAAAGGTCTCCTGTGAGATTGCCTCTGATGAAAATCGGTCCAATAACGTGATTGCCCCTCCCCAAAACATTCACTTTTCAGCAAACTGTGTATTTCTCTTTCTAAAATATGCGGATTGGTACCGCTCCACTATCGTACGTTCTGTTTGTTGACTTTTCCATTAAGAAAAAACGTGCATTCGTCTGAGAAACATACACGTTTTAGGAAGCCTCACTGTCCTTCAATTTTTCTTATTAACCACTGAATTCAATCATTCGGTCTGGATCATCTTCCGTGAGAGCATACAGGATTTTTATTTTAGAGGGATGAAACTTTTCCTTTTTTTAGAACTCTTTGGACACTTTTCGAACTTAACACCACAGGATTCTACAACTGCAGATGTCGACTGAATCCGATTGATTGCCATTTCAGCAACAATTTCTATCTCTTTCTACTGAAAGAGACGTCTTCCTGATTTTGGAACGTATCTCATCGTACCGGTTGCTTGGAGATTATTTAAAAGTTTGCGCAAATATGACCTCGAAACAGGGTTTTCGGGAAACCTATCATTAAACAAACGGACTGCTAGATGAAAATTCTTCCAGATTCTCCAAAAATCAAAACTGCTTCAAATTTATCATTTAAACTACGGACCATGGTCACAATTTTCATTAAATAATTAACGCGCTGTACGGACTATTTGACAGTTAACAGTTAAGTTTGGCCGTAAACAAGATGTTACCGCCACAACGATTTTCTCCAACTTGAACATTTCGTGTTTTTGGTTGGGTTTAAAATGACCAAAACGTCACTCTTTAAACATTACTATTTCGGAAATAATCAAATTTAGGAGTGAAGTGTATTAGAGAAAAATCAGTTATGAGCAGATTTCGTAAATAGAATGGGTTCTGTTTAAAAAAGCTATTGAAGATGGCGCTCAGCCGCCATTTTAAAACTTTTATTCACAAAAAAGCAGGTTTTGATCTCTTGTTCAATTCCTCCAAATGTCGTTGCGCCGGACTTTAGACGGGCACTGTGTATTTTCTCTTGAATTAAAACGCATTGAAAAATGGATATTTATATAAAACATTGTGGAATTGTATTAATTATGTTTGTAACATTAGCGCTATAAATTATGGAATTCCACGAAGTAAGGTTGCAGAATATAAAGAGTTTTATTCACAGAAAGTTTGTAAGAGGAAATTTTTATTTTAATAATCGAATATATGTATGTCTTCTTGATATGGATGCATGTATGAATGGCGTTGATAAATAAATATTTATATAAAATATTGTGGAATTATATTTAAAACGTTAGTGCCATAGCTTAAATTTTAATTTACAAATAAACATACATGACTCTTACGTTTATGTTTGTACTAAAATTTATTACGCAGACTGTCCATGCTTTAACTGCTTTTAATTGAAACCGTTGTAATTAATTATTAAAGCTAAAACCATTACATAAACTAAGTGCGTTACGTAAATTAAAAAACATTTGCTTATTTTCATCGTATTGATTGCTTTTATAGTAATACTATGGAGTAATGGTAATACGCTGTTTAAAACGAGAAACCATAATGCCTGTTATACAAAAGATTGAAAATGTTTTTAAACCGATTTACATTTATTCATTATTTTCGGGAACGACTTCGTTTCATATACAGACCAGAAACAAATGCATACAGAATTATTGGTCAATGTTACAAAATATTATGTATTTAATACTATTTGCAACCTGTTCATACTCTTCGTCGAGTGAAGAACCGTTTCAATTTCCTGATCTGCACCGATCTAACATTACTACACTGGTAGGATACGTTTGTCAATACGTCATGATTTTGTTCACAAGTTTTACGTATATTAACAGCCTAATATATGCAAGAAGGCTAACAAACGTTCTTAAAGGAATTGAAAACGTAGACTACATTTTCAAAGCTACTCATAATCAAAAGAAACTACTTGTAGCTAATTATTGTGTTTGGGAAAGTACTAGAGGAGCAGTAATTGCGTATGCGTCGTACTATTTGTGTATTTTTACATATTGTGCAATTTATTATAATTATTCATTCGTTAGGTATATTACATTCCTAATGTTTAACTTTGCAATTTCTTCAAATTCTATCCAATATAGGACGTTCACACTAGTGTTAAAAAGCAGATTTAAAGTTCTAAACGATTGCGTTGAAATTATTATACAAAACAGGTATCCCAAATCTACTGTAACCGGTGAATTCTTTAAAGAAAGTTTACAACGGATCATTCAAGTACATCAAAAACTTGTAGAACTGAGTGCAGAAGTAAACAAATGCTACTATTTTTTTCTTTTTAATAACACAATAATTTTTTACCTTTTTTTTATCTCAGTCTTATATAATCTTATATTTTCTAATTGTGTTAAAATTAAGTGAAGACAGACAACTAGCTGTAATTAATTCAATAACGTTTATGTGTTATTTATGCGTAACGATTGTTTTCATTTTAAAATCATCAACAGCATTGTGTTATGAGGTAAATAATTTAGTACCTATTGTCTATCAATATATTCAATTTTTAGGCAAATCGGACAATAACGGTTTTACATGGAGTAAGGATAAGATCATGCGAAGGTAGCCATCGGAGTGTGGTAATTTAAACTTTGAAATAAAGATATAAAAGCAATATGATTTGAGTTACCTTAAATCTTTAACTCTAATTTCAGTTTTTTAGGTAATGTTTAACTCACTTCGTCTTATTAACAGAAAAATGGAAATGACTGCATTTCAAATATTTAAGGTTGATACTAGTTTGCTTTTCTCGGTAGTTAATAATAATTATGAATATTGTTGGATTGGATTAATAATTTTGGTTTTAGATGATATCATCAATAACTACGTATGTATTTATATTACTTCAATTTGATATTAATGATATAATAAAGTATAAACAAGGTTTTAACGAGTCAATAACAATTGATGATAAAACCATTGTAAGTGTATCTGATTAATAAAACGAAAAAGACATTGGTTGTTTTTTTGTGAATGAGTCAGTGGTGTGTGTGTGTGTGTGTGTGTGTGTGTGTGTGTGTGTGTGTGTGTGTGTGAGTGTGAGTGAGTGGTGTGTGTGTGTGTGTGTGTGTGTGTGTGTGTGTGTGTGTGTGCGTGTGCGTGTGTGTGCGTGCGCGTGTGTGCTGTGCGTGCTGTGTGCGTGTGCGTGTGCGTGTGCGTGTGTGTGCGTGTGCGTGTGCGTGTGCGTGTGCGTGTGCGTGTGCGTGTGCGTGTGCGTGTGCGTGTGCGTGTGCGTGTGCGTGTGCGTGTGCGTGTGCGTGTGCGTGTGCATGTGCGTATGCGTGTGCGTGTGCGTGCGCGTGCGCGCACGTACGACCGTTCGTGCGTGCGTGCGTACGTTCGTACGTTCGTACGTGCATGCGTGCTGCATGCGTGTGCGTGTTCGTGTGTGTGTGTGTGTGTGTGTGTGTGTGTGTGTGTGTGTGTGTGTGTGTGTGTGTGTGTGTGTGTGTAGTGGTGTGAGTGAGTGTGTGTGTGTCGTGTGTGTTGTGTGTGTGTGTGTGTGTGAGTGTGCGTGTGCGTGTGCGTATTCGTGAGCGTGTGCGTGTGCGTGTGCGTGTGCGGTGCGTGTGCGTGTGCGTGTTCGTGTGCGTGTGCGTGTGCTGTGCGTGTGCGTGTGTGTGCATGTGCTGTGCGTGTACGTGTGCGTGTGCGTGTGCGTGTGCGTGTGCGTGTGCGTGTGCGCGTGCGTTTGCGTGTGCGTATGCGTGTGCGTCTGTGTGTGCGTGTGCGTGTGCGTGTGTGTGCGTGTGCCAGAGCGTGTGCGTGTGCGTGTGCAGTGCGCATGCGTATGCGTGTGCGTGTGCGTGCGTACGTATGTACGTACGCGTATATATATATATATATATATATATATATATATATATATATATATATATATATATATATATATATATATATATATATATATATATATATATATATATATATATTTATAGTATATTTAAAATTTTATTATAATTAGCGAACAAGTGAAAATAGGTGGGCGATAAAATGTGGAAAAAATGTATTTATTATTATTTGCTTTTAAATATTTAATTTTTCATCCGGACTAGCTCATTATCTCAAATGGGGATAGGGTTCAATTGTATTTAAACTTTGATTGTTGGCAAATTAAAATCATAAATAACGTTTAACTTTCTAAATCCTTTAAATTATTATAACTGCATTTATATAGTAAACGGTTAATCATTGAAAATTTTATTATACATATGGAAATGTTTACGTCAAATAATTTGTATATTATACTAAATGGTTTTTGTGTGAAATAGACTTTAGTTGAATCTGCACAATAACGCATGCGTTGCGTTCTAACTGACTTTATCAAGTACAGCCTGGCAAAGATTTCAATAAATGATCTACAAAATGTGAGTACAATTTTGTTTTGTTCAAAATAAAATTAAAATGTTGATAATTACACAGGTTCATTCACTTTACAGATATCCATAACATGCTGTCGCACAAACATTTATACATAATCAATAAAACAAAAATACAGGATATCAAAAAAAAAGTCAATGCAATAATGGGTTATGATAGTAAAATTTCACTCACATGTGTTACTGCATTTTCCAAATGATGTTTTCATTAAGCTGGTTCCATATTAAATTATTGCACGTAGATTTCTTCGAATGTGATGATGAACACTGCTTTGCTGTTCACGATGATGTTGCTTAATTTTCCATACTTTATCCAAATCCAAATTAGTGATGAACGACTCTTCCTCGTAGTAAATATGATATAACGTAATATTGCTCAAATATATTTCGATAAGCACTTTATTTTAAATTGTATGTTTAGATGTTGTTTAAAATATTTACAAAATTAATTTAAAATTATGTTTTATTTGCATATAAATTTTAATTGATTGCACTTTTATTTTAGATGCCGTTATGGAATTCGGTTTATTTACTACTCTGCGTCTCTTCCAAGAAAAATAAACATCAAATCCAAAATAATTACATGAATTTATTCACATGAAAAAAACACATCAGCCGATATTTGAACACGAATTATAAATTTGAAACAATTATATTATAATCGACACTTATAATCGGTAACCTAATTTTTAAATTTTGTTATAGGTTAAAACAATTGTTTCTGAGGTCTCGATTCTATGTTGATCGCGTTTCAAAAACCAAAAATGTAAACGAAACTTGTAACTTACATGTTAAACACCAACACTATAAACACTATGACTTATTAGTCACAAAAAAACAGAAAACAGAGAAGACACAGGATGAGAAATCAGAAGCAATTCCTTTTGTACTTTTGACTTGGATACGAAATTGTCAACTTTTTTCTACATTACACACAAACAATCCAAGCATCTGATTTGTCTAAACAAAATTCTTAACTTAACTAAAATACAAATTATGCTATAACTTTTTATAACAAGTCGGATTTGCTTTTTGAATACAGGTTTGAAATCAGGGCAAGATTCCGCATTTTGATACTTCAAAACCTAAATTTACCTATATCTAACCAAATCTATATTCTACACCTAAACTAATTACATATTCGGAATCTACGTGTAAAACTATATCAGAATACATTTATTTCAAATCATTTAACGTAATTTTAACAGAAATTCCATTTCCATATTTAAATTTTAGGTAGTTAACCCAACTTTTCTAAATTTTATGTTCATATTACTTGTATATTGTAAATTTCTTTATGAAAACGAGGGAAACCTACTAATATGTGCTATTATAATTTATTCTAAACTTAACTTATCCTAAAAACACTAAAAATTTGCAAAATTCTTAAATATAGTACTTAACCTAACTTAATGTATTTTTACTTGTAACTTGCTTTTAAAACGTCTAAATCACTTAAAATGTTAATTTATCCTGTTCTTGTAACTATCTTTAACACAAATGCTTTTTACTTTTAGTCCATAGTTCATAACTTTCTCATTTCAGAAATCCATATGGTTTAACACATTTATGTAAATTTTGTACACAAAATGTAATATTAGATTAAATATTGTAGAAATGTTGTTCAAGTTCTTATCAATGTTTCTACATCACTACCACTTCTCCTGCACATTTTATACACTTTGTCTGTGAAATATAAATATACAGTGTTCGCACCATAACTCTTTTTTACTGTTTATATAGTTCCCCCATTGTACCTATATCTATACATGTTCTACATATTAGAATTAACCTACATCATGTGATTAATACCTGTAAAGTGTTTAAACTGCTCAAATATATTAATTAAACTGTAAAATTACTGAAATATGTTCACCGAAACTAATCGTACCCACAAATATCAATCGTTTTGACCTTCCTCACACACTGCTGGTATAGCTCAATTGCTTTTATGAATAAAACAAACTCGTGCACATCCCACAAAGCCTGTTTTGTTAAATCGAAACCATATTTTCGCTCTCGCCTACTAATTTTCTCATTAAAATGAACTGTATACATTCTCAAATCTAATTAAATTTGCATACTATAACGAATATAAGCTTGACAACTCTAGCCCCTATATTATGCTTACTTCTAACCATCTCAATATGTTTTGGCTAACTACAGTGGGCTGGGGTGGATTTTAACTCTTAATAATGTATACTAAAAAGGTTTTATACATGTATTTATAAATATGTTGGGGTTACAAAATAAATTAACATAAAACAATTGTGAATGTGTAGAAAATTAATGTTGTATATAATAAAGGTAATAACATACTGGTATAAATTATTAAATAAGCTATAGTCAACTAAACAACTCAAAATAATGCTGGAATGGTCTTGGCACGCCTGTGGGTTCAACAGTCTTCTATACAGCTGGCCTGGTCGGGTTGTTGACGAGTCGCTTGCTTAGGATAGGGTCTTTTTACTATAAACACAATGTGTATTTAATAGTGTGAGTATACCCAAACACTAACGTGGCGGTTTGTTTTGTTATGCTAATTTATTGTAACAGTGGTGTTCTCAAAAAGTGTGTATGTATATAAGCGGGTCTTCTACCAGATTAAATGGATATTTATACTAGATGGGTATCATTTTAGTTACTACAATACCTCCAGTGGGCGCGTGGATTACAAGTGAGTTTCAGTAGCTGCTGGGTTGAGTGTATTATAACCACCAGTTGTGTTTTCAGTTCGTTTCTAAAGGTTATATGGAATCAAAACCCATGTAAACACTCAAAGACATGAAAAAAATCGTATAATACACATATACTGTTTTTTTTTTCCATTTCTTTATTTTTTATTAGTATGCATAACTTAAGTTTTTACAATACAGATTGCTTGTTTTGTAATGTTTTCAAAACAAATCTACATGTGTAAATTATTTTCAGTGAATTATTTGTTTGTTATAATATCATTTAAAACAAAAGACAAGGCCCCAAAGAATTAATGATGAACTATCTTTATTAACGCTTTATTTTTGTAATTGTTTTATATTAATAGTGTTCGTTTTAGTTTATTTTATCTTTTTAATATCCTAAATAAATAATTTCACAGTTTTATTCGTAAAATAGCTAGATTACAGTTGTAATCCACGCGCCTAAACGTGTAACAAAAATGCGCCCGGGTACTCGAGGGTTAAGTAAGTAAAATCGTGGTTTGAGGTTAGCTTCTTGGTACAGAGCTTCCTTGTTAGAGGGTAAATAATTGTTTATGGTAATTACTGCCCAATAAAGCCGGCTTGGATTGGTTATTATGCAACCTTAATGTGGGGTTAATGTTGTTATAAAACTAGGTCAAAGTCAGAAAACACGAATGGCCTTGTTCCTGCGCAATACAAATGCGGCTTAAATTACTGAAATTACTGAGATAATTGTATACACATGGGCAAGGATTAAAGAGAACTAAATTAATTAATTATACTTACATTATATGTACAGAGTTTGAAACAGTTGGTTGAATACCGAAATATTTAGTGTTCGATTTATTTGCGTTTTACTAAACAAGTAAAATTAGCAAACGCAGATGTGGTTTCTATTGATACGTCGATAAATTATATCAATTGATTAAAAAATAGAAAGCTTAGGTAGTACATGGAATGCATGACTATTTATTAGATCTGGATGGTTTAAATTATTACTTTTTAATTACATTAACCCGTATAAACAATATATTTCTAATTTAAATAATTTCTTATTGTAAACGTATTCGTTTTATTACAAAGCCAACCTTTGTCGAATTCAATTTTTGGTTTTTTGATTCCACTTTATTTGTACAAACGGAGTGTTTTCGGAATTCTAGTTAATTATACAGGTGGTTCTTAAGTAGGGCAGGGTGCACAGAGGGTTTAATTGGTTATCCCTTACAGCCAAGGTGGAACCTCAGAGCTGAATAAAGGTAACGTGTTATTCTAAATATTTACAGTCAATACGGTCAACTTTAAACACGTAGAATTTATATGCGCCAGGAATTAGTTATACAGGTGGTTTCTACAAAAGCCGGATTTACAAAGGGTTTAATTTGTTATCCCTTACAGCCATTTTGAGCCTCACAGCTAAATAAAGGTAAGCTAAGGTTAATGGGTTTAGATATTTAGTTAGTACGGTCAACTATAAATACATAGAATTTAGTTGGTTCAGGTCTTAATATAGTGTGCCAGAGATATTCTCTATGGTTGAGCTCCCTAAATGTGACTTTCAAGCCCGTTTTCTAGCTAAGAAGCTCGATAATAAGTATATGCTACCGCCAATAGTATAGGTTGCTTACTAGTCCCGCCTTTACGTTAGATTAGTTTTTAAAAGGATTTTGTTAACAGTAATCGACAGGTATTTTAACTATTTGTGTTTATAATTTGAAAAGGTGTGCTTTTAAATACTTGACCAATACGTTCAAGCTGTAAAAAAATTACTTTAAGAGCGTGGGTCAGGATTTATATTTTCTCAAATACAGAGAAATCTTGAAAGAAATGCAGGAATATTGGTATAGTAATAAATTAGTACCGAGGAATACTTACAGAGAAGTATTTTGCAGGCGAAGTGTCGGATTATAAAGGAAAAAGAAAAATGCCACCTATTTCAATCCCTCCCCATGGGGGAGGGCGGGCTGCTCGAGCTTTCCAAACTCCTTCAGCCACAATCATGGATTCCCAGCACACTACATTATGTATATATGCATGGTGGGATTAAGGATGGGTGTGGCTAGGATAAGATCGGAAAGAACGGAGTTAAGGTTCTGAGGGAGAAAATTGTACCGCTGTATTCGCCTAAATAGCCGCACATCGTGTGCATATACGAAGTGACCATGCCGCTACATTGTAACAAACTCTTCACGTTTGTAATAAAATTTACATTTATTTAGGCAACTTAACATGCATTGCGTGCAGCGTGTGTTGCATATCTCAGTTGCGTAAAAACATGCATTTAATTATTTTAATTAGAACTTGTACGCATGTCGCTTGCACATTCAATTTCAGACATGTTCATGCGCAAAGACCTTTTGGGAGCGTCGTTTTGGTGCGATACTAAAAGGAAGTAGAGCATCCATTTTTGCTATGTTAAATATTTTTTTATTAACAGTGCTATACAATTTGTAAGGTAAGTTGTAAAAAACTATTTTACAATGTTTGAGGCACTTTTTATTTTTTAATTTTTAGTTTAAGTTCACCTTTACTGCTACTGGTCACCCGTTTATACACATCTACAAAATTAATTATTTTACCGTTAATCCAATTTACGGTATTAGTACGATTAATCAAGAGCGAGGTAATCACCTTCGCTAATGGGAAGTGGAATTATAAAACCCCTTAATCCTGCAAATTTATTCATTTAGGAATTATAAAGCATACAAATCCAGATTTATTGCAACCTTGAAGTAATATTACGCAACAATTTCCAAAATGCTGAACAAGCAACGTTTTTTATCTACAGTGTAACCAAAAATAAGATATACTAATTTATTGATTGCTCGTAATAATAATTATTCATTAGGTTATAACGTTACTAACATTAGCATCAATTTCCGTTTATAATTAAATATAGGTTGTGTAATAAACTCTGTTATTGTAGACATTTTCTTTTAACTTTATTGTATAATGATTTACTTTTTATTCCATGTTTAAAAACAAATAGGCGTCCGAGTATTTAACAATTAGTTTCAGGAAGAAGCAAGCCCGATTTCAAAGCGAACATATCTAGGTGCATGTAAATATTTTTTGGTTAATAAGGCAAATCGATAAGTTTATGAACCTGGCCCACTTTAATCTACGACTCAGCAAAAGGCACAAAATCGTCTAATATTACCCAAACTGTTAAGTAGCTAAAATTTGTAGCCATGGGTGTAGAAGTATACTAATAAGAATTTATCGATTCTACAACACGTGTATGAGGAAAACCCCCTGAAAAAACCTCATACAAGGTATAAGGTAACAGCAATCGAGCCCATTACTTCCCGAATACTAAGCAGGTGGTGTGACCTCTACGTTACCAGCTCGGTGTCGAATTATGGTAAAACTTTCGCGATGTCTTTTGCATATATAGAGAAGGGGGCTGATGCGTACGCAAATGTGACCTTTGTTAACGCATCTGGATTCTGAAATTGAATAAATTCTTGTCTAGATTCTTATCAGCGTAATTTTAAAGCAATAAAAATTTGTTCATCTTCTGGCTCACTACAATGTGAAAGTGAACGTTTAAAAATTTTTTAGGGATCAGAGAAGCATTTAGTGCACATTCTAATTATTTTTACAACTAATACATGACATTGTGCTTTTATAATCAATATTTATAGGGCACACTGAGCATCTTTTTCTCTTAACCTACGCCGTAAGTTAGGGTTAGTAGATCTCTGTATATGCGGTATCACTAGTACCTTCGCTAAATTTTTCAAAAACAATCTGCGTTTGTGAGTCACTCCTATGTTGTAGTTTGGATGTTCCTTCGTAAAGACTACATATGCGTTGAGTGCTACAACGTCAATGATGTTGAAGAAAAACGTCATGGGCCATCGCTTACTTTGCCAATTGCACGTGTATGAGGACACCATTTGATCCATGCCGTCAACTCCGCCCTTTGTTTTTCTATAATGAGTGATGGTTTCAGGCTTGCTCTTAGGGTCATCATTGATATATGCGTCGTGGTGCATGGTGCTTAGTAAAATTACGCATATGTCCTTGTTACGTGCGTAACTTACCATGGATACGTTATTTCGAAAGCAAAACATTGAAGATCTTCTGAGGCTTTGATTTCTTTCGGATGTTACGTTTATTCTAACGTAGTGTACCCACAACAGTAATATTTTTATCCTACAGATACATTGCTAGCGGAGCACTAGCGAAGAAGTTGTCTATCGTGATATTGAGACCAGAATTATGAATACCACACACAATAGTTTGTATTGCTTCAAGCCCAGGTTTTTATGTGGAGGTTCTCCAGGCTGGTGACCAACACAAGCTAAACCACCCAGAGCATTACCAGACTGCACACATCCAAAATATGTAAAGTCCATATTTTGCCAGTTTACTTGGCATATATTGAACGAATCTGCATCTATCCCTAACCCAACGAGTTGTTCATCAATAGTTACATTAGTATCCGGTATGACGCAGGTTTTGCATTGCTGAATGTACATAGGATTGGCAAATTCATACACAATAGTTCTCTCGCACGAACATCCCTACTCCCGTATGAATAAGTATACCACAGAATGCAAAAAAACTTATCAACAGTTAACATCTTTCCACGGTTTTCCTTTTGCACCGTAAAAAGGGTATAAATACCTGAAACGCTTCGTTTGATGTTGCAGCTATATGCTGTCTTGCTAGTCTTGGCGCACGCCGAATAATGTTCTGTGGATGAATTTAATTTTCTGATGGAGGTTCCAAACTCCAATCCAGACCACTTAGAGCAATGTAACCACTCGTTGAAGAATTACCAATGTCGTCAACATCATCCTCTGAATTACCGTCTGCATCATCAGAACTGGATCCAGAATACTCGTCAGAAACCAATTCGAAATTTGTGTATTTTGTGTCATCATTTTCTATTTCTGACACATCACTTTCTTCAGAAGGCAGATCATCACTTTCAGCTGTCCACTGCGACACTGTTTCTTCATAGACGCGGCCATCAAATGTGACGCTTTTCACATTCTTCTTTGACGCCATTATCATATCTGTTTCACAAGTTCACTCAATGCAACTTTTATTACAACTGAATGAAAATCAGCTGCGCCTACTTTTATATATCCAGGAGTAATGCAGGTTTATGTAAGTACGGGGTACTAATCGAAAAGATTTAATTTTCGATTTCTAAATACATTTGAATGTTTTTTGAATCAAGTGTGTGTTGAATGAAGACGTGTTTAGAGCATATCTGTATGCTCAAGCCGATTGAAATTATTTTAAGCAAATTATGAGTAACTAAAACCTCTCGGGGCCTGAGAGGTTCGGTTTATGTATCGTAGGGTAAATATAACAGTTTGATAAATATATTATATAAAACTATTAGAACTCATTTTAGCAACGAATAACTAGATCCTGAATAAATTAGATACTATTAAACTCTCCAGACCTTGAAATAAATGCTTTACCAATTGTATATGTTAAGTTACCTCAGCATTATAATAAAGTCTATTTGTGAACTATGTGTCAATTTCAAATTAAATTTTTTTACAACTTTACACCTATATCATAAATTTTGTTCAATTTGCTTTTTGATTATGACATTTTTTACTCTTAGCCTTCGACCGTTAGAGGGTGTTTGGATTTGTCATCTTCAAGGCAATTTCATAATATTTAATTTTTTAAGGATTTAGTTACTCTGTACTAAAATTAAATTCCGTAGTTTGCTTATTCATTTATAAACTGTTATATTAATAGCAGGCCTACGTTTACGGTTCCATCTTTTTCATATTTAATAAATTTGTTGTACCATCTCAAGCAATTCTTGCAGATATTACCATTTACTGATAACGGTAACTGTAATTGTTATCGACACCTGATAAATTTATATAAAATATAGGAAAATACACCATTTAAGAACCCCAATAGATCGGTATGTTTACTACTGAGACACTTTGTTTGCATTATTGAAATTCGTAGCTGTGCGTCACTGTATTTTTCAAGTCAAGAGTGAATAATGCATTTTCTATAGCCCATCTTTCCATAAAGGTATCGATATCGTTTATCCCCATATATCATGAGAAGGTTAACAAGATTCATTTTTTTTTAACCTATCGTCATCAGTGTCCGTTCAGTGTAGTGTCGCTGGTCGTTATTTTGCATTGTGCAGTACATCATTAATAACTCTAATAAGATGTATGTAAGACTAAAAGTTTCAAAGTGTTCCTTGTGCGTTTTTATTGTTGATATAAATATGGATAAAAACCACAGTTTTTTTTTTTTAAACAGCGTTCATTTTCGTTGTCAATAGTTTCCTGTAGCCATCAGGGCTGTAATAGTATATTAGGGTAGTGGTAAATTGAACTATAAAACCTATCGGTGCTGAATTTCGCAAGCGTGCAGCTAAAAAAAGGTTTTATAATCGTAAAGTAAACTTAAAAGCGTAAACACCACCTTGTCTAAGGTTTTAACCCAAACGGGTAAATATATTGTTATTACAATACTTTTCTAAATCAATAATTTCTCAATGAATCGTGTAGTGAACAGATTTTATAACATAACGGTACTAGATAAAAAAAAAATAATAAACTAACCAGTAGAGTTTTAGTAACGTGTGAAATGGATTTAAAGATAAATAAAAAAAGGCGAGTAAATAGTAGTAAGGAGTGTTATAGCACTGAACTACTACGAGATGTACCATTCCTTTAAATCCATGACAGCTACGACTTTTAAAACGCATATAATCGTAAAGCAAAATTAAAGCGCAAGTGCCACCATTTGTCTAATTTTTAAGGTTGGAACTCCAACACGTAAACATTTCGCAATAACAATAAAAATATAGAAAACTAAGGAAATCACTCATTTTATACCACGGTAGCGCGGGGTATATGGACCAGTCATAAATACGTATTGGTAACAGTAGGATAAAACACAAGACATGTCAGATGTGATTCATAAAAAATGTACAGCTCTTAAGATTGAAGTTGCGATCAAGTCATGCTGAATGTACGTGCAATAAACCTCTTTCTACAAAAAAAAAACAAGCATAATCATCGTCATAAGAACATTCGTTTTATTAGCTTAAATGATAAAAATAGCTAAATCGAATCCCTAAAATATAAAAAAAATAAATCAAATAAACATAAATTAAACAAAAAATAACTAGCACTAATTCGTAATCCAAAATCTAAATTATATGGTAAGTCATACTTCACTTGAAAGCTCGTTCCAAGGCCTTTTCAGCGACATCAACAGCATTAAAATATTACTACTGATTCATGAGTTTCAACCCAAACACGCCAATTAATGTCAGGGTTTTAGGTTCGAGGCCCAATGGTTCTCGGCTGTGTCGTAATACCTTGCGCTGATACGGCATAGCTGTGTGTGTAATTACCATTATATTTGTGATGGTGAGTGGAGATTACGCATTCTCCACCACACACGGTCAGTAGTGGCTTCTGAGGCATGTGCTTGTGGGAATGTGTTTTTTGTGTATGTTGCATGATAGGAACGCAAGTTATACAATGTTGATTGAAAATAAATTCCGTACTATTGCAGTCGACTCAAGAACATATGATATTTACTAAATTAGTAAATAATATTCCATATATCTTGCAAAAGAAATTTTAGTATGTAAGAATTAAGATACGCCACTGGTAGGATTTAAATTAAATTGCAAATGTATTATTACGGTCGAAAATGACAGTAGAACGGAAGTAACAGAAAAATGACAGTAGAACGGAAGTAACAGATGAGAAATGGGGTGCCCGTAGCTCAATGGTTCTAAGGGGTGGGTATGTTACTAATTTTTGCGTGTAAGACAGTTTATTGTACGTGAGACATAATAGGGGTTTGTCATATATCGATAGGGCGCCAGGGTGTTTATAAATATCAATACGGGGTTGCAGTACCTAAACGCGCAAAGTTCACAACTAGTTTGAACAACCAGAAACTCGCTTACGTTTGTCGCAAGCTCAGGTGGATCCGTGAATCACCGCAGGTACGTTAACTCCTATAAAACTTTAAAATAATGTGTGTACGTACTTGCAAAATAATGACTGACGTGCTACAAAGAAAAATACTGATCGGTTACGATCTATTTACTTTATAATTACGTTAATTTATATATTAAAGCTTATCTTCAACTGAAATTATATCAACCAAATCAAAGATGATTAATTGTCCCTTAAATTGTGACGCTAATACTTGTACAAAAATATTGAAAAGTAATTGATTTTAAAATCACATAAATCGAAAATTTTTATAGTAAATAATATGGTAACTTGAATGTAAACAGGTTAATCTTTTAAATTTTGATCAAACGTATTTAATCTTAACTCAATGAAAAGAAATAATAGTAATACAGACAATAAATATGCATGTACCCACACATTGATTAAGAACGTATTTTCCGCCCACAATTGATAAAAATGATAGTGATCGACTCGATTTTGGCAAAGAAGCGTGCAGACATTTAATTCCCAGCACTTTAACTGTATTTACCTATTGCATCTTGAGGACTTTTCTGTTTTCCTTTCTAAAATGCTGTCCAAAACCCCAGTTAAGCTCCGCACCAGAGCTATCCATGTATGTTTACTAGCACTTTTTGAGAGATTTTAAAGTAAGTTTTATCAAATACACATCTATACGTCACCTGCATATGTGCTCAAGGTTAGGTTGTCATTTTAGGGGTTGCAAAACCTTTTAGAAATTTTCTGGATAGTGCTAAAACGGCTCAACAGCAATTGAAAATAAGTGACTTGGGAGGTACACCTTTGTCTGATTCTAGATTTGAATTTTATAGCGCTGGTATGGAGTGATCCCGGCCTTACGTGGCTAACCAAATTTATATAGTGTAATTTCACTCTTTTGATACACCGATTTCCTAAGTACATCTTTTCCAACATGTGGAAACTTTTATCAAAGGCTTTTTAATCTAAGCTAATGATTGCAAACAAAACATTTTGACGGTCGTGTCCTAGGATACTTCGTGAAAGACGGCCTCAAAGAAAATTTGGATCAATGTTTGATGCGGAATTATTGGATCGCGAGTTCCTGGACCTTTCATATATGATGAAAATTTGACAGGCTAAAAACCATAATAATTAATGTATTTTTTCCATGGCCATGGAAAACCGAAAATATTGGGTGCATCCCATCTGTAGTGATAGGCTATTATCTGGAAAATTTTATACTTTACATCCAAAATTACTCAAATATCCGGAAAAATTTTTTGCCGTTTATCGAATGAGCACAACCAGCTTCAATGAACTTGTCAAATTAATTGGACCAGTAATAGCGAAGGAGGATACAAATTTCAGGCTTGCTATACCTGTGGAGGAAAGATTGAGCGTTACGATATGGTGAGAGAAATTAAAAATACTTATTAACTGTTTTTATTAGAATGAAGGAAATAGTTATTAGAACGTTACAAAGTTAAATATTTTGAGAAGTTTTACAACTCGTATATTTGAGAGTCATCTGAAAAATTCGAAACATATGACTGAGTTGTTTCATTCGAATCGCATCGTGGTGGAATGTCCTGAACCAAGGGTAAATTGGCGGATGTAGTAGGAACGGCTACATACGTTTGTATAGATCCTGATGGTGGCCAAATATTAGTTCCTCGTTGATATATATCGTAGTTAGTTGTTGAGTTAGTAGTAGTCATAGCAAGTCTGGCTACTGTTATCTGTTTAAAACGTTCAGAATAGCAATGTTAGCATCAAGTTTCTGTTCTGCAGTTAACTTCCGGAGTGAAGGCACAAGAGATAGAGCAAAGTTTGTATCTTCATCAACGGTATTAGTCTCATTCAATGCTTTTAATAATGCTTCATCTAAATCTGTTCGCTTCTGGATATTAGTTCTCTTCTTCCGGTGATTAATAGGTGTGGAAGTAGAAGGACCAGATTCGTCATCCTCTTCATAATTTGCTTGAGAATCATCCTCTTCTAGGTTACTTTCCGTTGTTCGATTTTCGATACACGGAAGTAGAAATAGCAGTTGTTCAAAATATATATATTTTGCGTCTCTTGGTCGCAGGTTGTCCGACTTTGTATTTTTCTGAGCGTTGAGCTCTCGGCAAAAAAGTCCGTAAATTACCCCATTTTTTTGCACATCACGACCTGAAAGATGTTAATACTGTTAATTCTTTACAGGTATCTGGCAACAGGGGCTAGTTTCAATACATTGTCTTTTGATTATCTAATGGGAGCTTCTACAATACGAGATATAACTAAAACTACATGTGAGCAAATGTGGAACATTCTTCAACCGTTGTATATGGAAGCAAAATGAAGATGACTGGATTAAAATTGCAGACGAATTCTATAGCCGTACAAATTTTCCAAACATCATAGGAGCCATAGATGGCAAGCATATTCGAATGATACAGCCAGAACATTCTGGATCATCATATTTTAACTACAAAAAGTTCTTCTCTTGCGTTTTAATGGCTTGGACAGATGCAGATTATAAATTTGTTTACGTAGATGTTGGCTCTTATGGAACAGCGAGTGATTCCGAAATATTTAAAACAAGTGAAATGGGTAAAAGGCTTTCCGAAAACCGATTAAATATTCCTTTATCATTTACCCAATGATGATAACGGTAATGCTATTCCATTCTCTGTCGTAGGCGATGAAGCGTTTGGACTCGGAAACCACATATTACGCCCTTATGCAAAACGAAATTTAAATTACACTAAGCGAATTTTCAATTATAGACATACTAGGGCACGACGTATTGTTGAATGCACTTTTGGCATTTTAGCTAACAAATGGCGTATTTTTCACCGCCCAATTGATGTGAACATAAATTTTTGCGCTCAAATTATTAAAGCCTGCTGTGTTCTTCACAATTATGTACGAATCAAAGATGGAATAACATTCACAGATACTCTCTACGATTGTCCCATGAATAGCCTAACGATAAGTGAAAACAATCGAGGAAGAAATAATATGAATGACGTACGACAATACATGTCATCATATTTTATATCTCCTGGAGGGGCGATTTCGTGTCAATATAGCAAAGTGTAATATGTATTTAAATAAATATAAATACACATGTACCCATACGTACCTTGACTAGTTTTATTATCAGCGCTCAGCTGGTTCCAACCAGGAACAACTACTTCACAAATTTCCTCCCACAGTTTTTTCTTCAAATTTCCATCAGAATATTCTTTTAAATTCTTTTTATATATTGGAGGCCTTTTCTCCACTTCTTCAATGAGTTTTTCAATCAAAGAATCAACAAGTAACGCCATTATTATTTGCTTTTAAGTAATCTAAGAACTAAGCCGGTTCCGATCACGGACAACTTCCTCACAAAAAAGGTCAAAGCAAACTAAACAATCGGCAAGTCTGCGCGCATGCATAACAGGCAATACTGTTTAAGCAGTCGGCCGATAGTTGGCCAACTATTAAGTTTGAAGGAATCGCTCTGCGTATCAAACTTTTCGTTGGACGATTTCAAATCGATTGTGTGGCATCTCCATACATCTCCATGGTAATTAAGTAAACAACCAAACTATCGGCCGATTAAAAGTCTCCAGTCTGCGGGGGCTCTAAATTAATAATAAAATCGTTATAACTTTGTTATTTTTAAAAATAAGTAGATAATGTCTGATATAATTACAAAGCTTAAAGAATGTGCATCTGATAAAGACACAGCCTACTGTACCTTCCATTTAAACAAACAAAGGTTCATATCATAACTTTGGAATAACAAGAAATAGACCAAAAGTGGCGACGCCAGTAGATAAAGCATCAAAAGACTACCTACATTTTTTTTTTCAAATTGATTATAACAGAGTTATTTAGAATTAAATAAAATGTAACATTTTAGTTTTTTTGAAATATCTAGTAAGCCATGAACTTTTTCCAACAACTGAAAGTGTCGTTAATTTAGGTTCATACAACTACAACTCTTTCCCCATTTAACCGAATGTTAATGAAAAAAGTCACTCTGTATATATATATATATATATATATATATATATATATATATATATATATATATATATATAAAAAGTTCTGCTTGTTGAGAAAATAAATTCACGATAAAAAATTCTTAAATAAGATATACAGAGTATTAATAAATTAGGAAAATATGAAAATGCTTCAAAAGAGAAGTATCATTATTTATTATTTTTAACAAAAGTTTTATAAAACAAAGTTGTTTATAAACTAACATAAAGACAAATACCAATTTCGAAATAAAAATTCCAATATTTAAAATAGAATATTAATAATGGCTTTTATGTAATTATTTGCATTTTACAAAAAAATCAAGATAGCCGATTTTGTATACGTTCATGTTACGTCAGCATCTTATTAACATCTGCCAGTATTCTGATTTCGTGAAGGTATTTTCGAAAAGAAGAGCGTATTTATTTAATAGAATGTTACGGTATTGGAAATGTGTCTTATCAATACGCAATAAATGTTTTTCATTAAAAATTTCCTAATACGCCGGTGTCAAAAAAAGCATTGCGAATGTTATTAAAAAATTAAATGAAACTGGGTCGGTGATGAATGTGAAGAAATCAAAGAAAAGATACGATGAAAATGATGCAGCTACAATAGGATTAGTTTTAGATAACCTGAAATTATCTTTTAGGAAGCGTGCACAAACAGTGGATTTAAGCAAAACTGAATTACTCACAATTTTTAAGGAAAACAAAATTATACCGTTTAAGCCAAAGTTGCGGCATACACTTGAACTTGAAGATAAATGGAGACGTTTAGAGTTGTGTTTATGGAAACTTTGAAAACCAAAGATTTCACAGATGTATTCCTCAAACACCGCTTGGTGCCTTTAATAGGTAATAATAATAATAATAATAAAAATATCTATTGAAGACACGATTGAAATTCTAGAAGACAAATATTCAATAAACCAAGATATACTCAAATTGATAAACCACTGTATGCACTCAACCTATTTTACATACAAAGGACAATTCTACAAGTAAATTCAAGGAGGGAGTTCGCGACTCAGTTTTCTAGGACATATTAACAAGATTCACAATAACATCAAATTTACTATGGAAGGCAAGAAAATGATTCACTCCCGTTTTTGAACACCCTAATAACAAGACTTTTTGCATCACCACCCTGGTCAATTACGTAGCGTTATGAAATCCTTGATATACCGCTCTCACCACTTATCTGGCGAAAATTCTGAAACGGAAGAAAGAAAGACTACTAATAAAATATTACTTCAAAATAGATACAAAGATCAAGAAATATTGAAAATTACTGCGTTGGTAATTTTCAATAATTCTTGATCTTTGTATCTATTTTGAAGTAATATTTTATTAGTATCTTCTTTTTCCGTTTCAGAGGAGGCCTAGAAATAATAACTTATCAAGCTGTAAAGAACCAGCATCTTATACTTATATGTTTTAGAATAAATTAGGCACGGACCATCCTGTATGTAAAATTTCATAAGTTTACGCGATATTGCACAACAAATAATTTATTCATCACTGCTGACGTGTATTACTAAGAAACCGTAAGTTTCTGCACGTCAGAACGATTTTAACCAATCATGTAACGGTATTCCCGCACGGTAGCCGCGAAGCCGCCCACCGATACCCCTTTATAAACTCGCGACGCGCATAATGAAAAGGAGAATCGAAGTAGATTCCCGTTAAGCCGATATCCAGCAGCCGCCACCGTTGACCGTTCCAGAAACCAGTAGCCGCCGCCATTCCGTCTGCTTAGAGTAAACACCGACCTGTTGTTCACCGACGAAGAGTCCTTCGCGATCGAGCAACCTAAAGCTCAATACCGCGATTGAAAGACACGTAAGTGGTAAAGTTATACATTCTGACAATTCACATTCAAACACTGCAGACCGTAAATACTTTCGGGCTAAGCACCAGGAGTTTTACAAAGCACACAAACACCTAGAGGCACGCAGGGTAGATCCCGACGTATCTCGACCGTAAATACTTCCGGGCTAAGCACCAGGAGTTTTACAAAGCACACAAACACCTAGAGGCACGCAGGGTAGATCCCGACGTATCTCGTCACCACTTGAGGGTGAAGGGTTGTTACAGGGCTGTAAAGACCTACGACCTTTCTCTTAGTATATACAGTAAAGACAGGCCGTCGCCTTCGTTTTCTGGAAATTACTGAGACCCGCTCGAAACTCACACACTCACTGCATACAGATAACACGTAATAACCACATATGGTGTCTTTGATTAGTAGAGGAATACCTCCATAACCTGTAGTATAAATTTGTATATAAATATAACCATCGTAAATACCTGGTGCGAGAACGTTTGTAAATAAATTAAAGAGTACGTAGATTATTCGATCTTTACGTAAACCACTTAAAGTAATATTAAGTATTTCGTTCCCTAGTTTAATTATCAATAATTAAACTTAGTATAGAGTAAGTAGTATAGAGAGTAATTCATTTAGTTAGATAAATAATCTAATTGCCTACATTAAACCGGTAATAATTAAAGAAAGATTGTCCGAATACATCGAGGTCGTATACGAGCATTTCGCGTGTATTACTTCCAGGAGTAGAACATCCTTGCTGCAGCGCTTCAGAGTTACTGGCATACAAACACGATATCGATTTTCTCAAACGAATCGGGTTCAATGCGCTGGCGCTTCGAGCAACCACTGCATCGAACAACACTCTCGCTACCGTACATACAGGACCGTATCCTAAACTGTATCTTTTAGGTAAGGATTAAGTTAAAAGACTATTTTGTTCACAGAAGCGATTACGCACCCAGTGACACCAGGACCTGGACAAGGGAGTTCGCATGTACATGTTTTGTTGAATACGTTCTTATTTTCTTTATTGTAAATATTTATTTAATATACCTGTTAAAATGCTTTACGAATTTTATTTAAGGTTACAGTGTTAAGCCCATCCAATAATCACTACGAACCACACCCCGTTTATAAAATAAACCCGATTGAGCAAAGCCGAGGCAAAGTAAAACCGCGCTGGGTTACCAAACCAGAAGGGCGCAATACTTATATATATAAATTGCACCTAAAAGTAAGGAGCATTACAAAGCAATGAACCCAAGATTCCTGTTATTCTGCCTTGTATAAAAGGAATTACAGACAAAAAAGCAAACAAATTTCCCAAAACGACCTCAGACCGGTATTCAAACCACATACAACTTTTTCCCAACTTTCAAGAAACCCCAAAGTCAAAATTCCCAATGAAAACCAACGAGTGTATGAAATACCATGCAACAAAAGCTATATCGGACAAACTAATAGAATATTATATGCGAGAGCCGATGAATACAAACTAGCAATTAAACAACACAATCCATAATCGTCTTGGTCTTGATTCGAGATTTCAACCAACTCCAAATCCTCCAGAAATTTCAAACACTTATGCTGCAACTATTCCTGGCATCACCACTTCTACACCGTCTACATCATATACTAGATCAACTACCCCAAGTCAAACACGCCCGTTCAGATTGAATTTAAAGTTGGTTACTTTGTTTCAATTTCTGTAATTGTCAACATAAATTCTTGACATAGGGAACAAAGGACGTTCCCGAAACGTTGAATTAATTTTCACGTTTATGTACACTAGTTTCCAAGAAAAAAAGATTTAAATATATACATACATATATATATATATATATATATATATATATATATATATATATATATATATATATATATATATATGTTGAGATGGTATTTGTTAAGCTGAATATTATAGTAAGAAAAATATAAGCTCATATTAATAGCTACATTAAACATAAATTAATTGCATTGGAGTTGAGTAACCATATATGTAAAGCGCAAATTTTCATGAGAACAATTTAACATAATACTAAGTACAAATGTGTTTATAAGACATGTTGTTAGTTAAATCAGATTTCATAAGTATAAAATGTAATCATAGCTGAACAATAGATTTCTTCACTATAATATTTTCCGGGCATCTTCGGAATTGTAAAAATATGTATTTCCTTATTCAAAATACATGTAATCCATTTGTATGGTGATATTCTAGTCTAGTAGCATAATATTCTACGTAATAAGAGTAGAGTATATCTTAAAGAGTGTGAAATCAGAACAGATTTAACAAGATGCATATAACTTACTAAGTTTAAAAGTGAAATTAAACAAATATTATGTTATAAACTTACATAATAGTGTGATTAGGAAGTGTTACAACTTAATTTAACATTATGGATGTAATTTAAGCATAAAAGTTTTGACAACAGGTGACGGTGATTTTGAACGTTGTGCTTGAGTTAGAATTTTTCAACATAAATCATAAAAGTGTTAGAAACTGGTGTAGCGAAGAATTTTAAAAATTTGCTAGAGTGATTGGTGTGAAGCCAGAAGCTATATAAGGAAGTGGCAAAAATGTTTATAACTCTCTTGCAATTCTTCAAAAAGTGAACATGTCACTTGAAGTGTACATGAATTAGAAATTTAAGATCGTTCATGTGGTTTGTTTAACCTAAAAATTTAAAAATACTAAACTATTTAAATTTAAAATTGTAAGTCAAAATAAGGTTAACATACACATTAGTCCGGGATGTGTTATCGGTATACAAGTGAATGTAAATCGAATTATTTCAATTATTTCTTTTAAATTAAAAATTATTTTAACCAAATTACCAGTGCGTTATTATTTTAATCGAAATAAAAATTCAAAAGTTGCAAGTACGTAATAATTTGAATACAGATAAAATTATGGTATTTTCCGATTCAACAACCTGAAACTAAAAGTTACAAAGCGAATATTTACGCAGCATACTTATGTATGTTGGTGTTTTAGACCTTCCGCCGATGGAGCAAATATTTAAGCAGCATATCCATTACATGTTGGTGCTGTAGATCTTCCACCGATGGATCAATAATATCAATGGGATTCGAATTACTTCTAACCTAGATATTGGAACATCAATTGCAGATTGGATCAGCTGAAGGAAAGGACACAGTAACGTGAGTTTATGAATCTTACATATTTATTTGAGGTTACGTTGAATATTATTATAATTTATTTATGTGCATTTATGTAAAGGATGCAAGTGAATTGTATACTATCCTGGAAATAATACAACCACTTATTGGTTTTATAGTGATTCTATATTATTTTAAAATGAAAAAGATACTTACCCAAATTGTATTGTCATTATTGTTTAGTTATGATGAGTTACACACATATATTCAGGTCAATAAAATTCGCATGCGCACAACATATTATATATTTGCAGGTGATATAAGGCGTTTGAATCAAATTAAATTTTGCATAATTCCAGATTTATTTTAAAACCACAGTCGAATTTATTTTACAAGAGAACCATACGTAAATGTTTAATGTTTTTTTTAAATACTAAACTACGTTGAACCCTATCCCCTCAGATGCTAGTCGAGGCAATTTATTTAAATAAAATCAACAGTAATTATATTAAATTGATGGGGGCACAACCTCTTGAAGTTGTAGTAAAATACATTACAATTTACTAATACAATTAATCTCTATTGTTTCATCTAATTCAAATGTGGTGATAAATTATTACATCATGTATCATATAAAAATAAATTATATAATGTTTACATCCCATTTAAAAGACTATCCCAACGTGGGAAAAATCTAAATTAAATTATATATTTACATCAATATATATATATATATATATATATATATATATATATATATATACTAATGTACATAAAATTAGGATATAATTTTAGTATGTATACAATGAAATGTATTTCTCAATCAAAAATTCTATTTATCCAACAGTTAATCTTGCCTAGCCTTTTTTAGGGTAAGACTAGTACCATACAATGTTGCTAATTATCCAGTTTTTTTTGCATTTTTACGGGTTATTTTATCTTAAGATTGTCCCTCTTGTATGACGTAACTAATGAAGCAAGTTTCGTAAGGTAATTAACTAATTCAGTGTAAGTGTAATTAAACTGCTTCTAATGGTTCTATTAATTGCTCTCGTTCGTATATATATCCGAATCAATGATGTTTACATCATTTCTACCAATAATTATTAAATATTATATGTTTCATATATCTAAGTAATTTATTGAGTTATATAATTACAGTTGACATTCATATTAATCAAGTCACGTAATATTTTCAGTAGGTAAAGAAAATATGCCCGCTGCATTAGAAAATGTTTTAGTTGCAAGCAAATCTGTATATTATTTTAGTTTGCTTTCTGGTACAGCTTCGTATATAATGCGCAAAAATGAAATTTCAAAAAGTGCTGTATTAATACTGCAAGCAATAGTGTATATAGTAATATTTTTAATTTGCTGCATTATATCGTGGGATGAAGAGGCTTTTCCATTTCCAGACATTCACAAATCAGGAATTATGTCATTAATTGGACGCCTTTCTGTACAAACTGTTTATATTTCCGCAATGAGTTCATTAGTATTTAGTCACATTTTTGCACCATCATTGTTGGTAGAAATGAAAAAGTTTAAAGAGATTGATAATGTTTTGAAAAAAGTGTGTAATAGTCATCGTCTTATATTGGATATGAATTTTAAATTATGGAAAAAAACAAGTATTTGCATACTACTGTGGTTGTGTTACTACAGTATTTTTAGCGTTTACTCGTTTGTTCTTTACAAATATTCATATCCTCAAATACTTATTATTATAATTTTCCAACTTACCCATACATCTGAAGCATTTCAGTATTGGACATTGATGACGATTTTTCGAGATCGATTTCATGTGCTTAATCATTATATCACGGAAAATAGTAATGATTATTTTATGGATAAATACACAATAAACGAAGTTATTTTTGTGGAAAATTTAAAAATAATTATTGAAACTCATAGAAAGCTGACAGCGATGGTTAGAGTAGTGAATAAGTGTTATTATGTTTTTTTGATCCTTGACACATTCTTTTTTTATACTATGGTCTCATGTCAAGGATACATTATGCTGTATTTGTTTGTTTTTGCGGATCTTATGGATTGGAGTAACATTCTTGTGCTTTACAATTGTGTACAATTCGCAACTTATATGACAATTTTCATGGTAATAATTTTAAAATGTTCGACGAATGTTTGTTATGAGGTAGTATGTTTTTGGTACAGGGTAGCCGGTCATACTGTGATCCATTTTGACCTTGAATAACGTCAGAAAAGGAAAATATAGCAACTGCGGTTTTCACAGAAGTGTTTGAATTTTCGAAAAGTCTTTTCAACACTAATGCCGATTTGTTACTATCTTTTCTTATACCAAAAATAAAATTGACGGGTATAGGACAGCTTAGCGATTTTATTTAGTGTCTGTATTTCTGCTGGCTTTATTTTTCAAACATGTACTTAATTCTATACTAAATTAACAGTTTAGTTTTTCGTTTTTACGAATATAAAGTTCCATTAAAATCTACATGCTCCCTCGTCTCTGAGGTAGGTAGGTAATCCATAAAATTTATTACACCCTTCAGGTTGTTATTTAGATATTTAAAGATTCCACAACTATTACTGGTCTCGTAGCTTTGATTTCCTTAGGTTTTTCTTTTCCTTATCTCCGATTCTTCTGTGTGTTGTGCTGAAATCAATTCTTCACCTACACTCAACATTGATCACTGAACAACAACTTTGTCTCGAAGAGAATTCAAGGGGTTTGCTTCGTTCTCAGCTCGACTTCTCTCTAAAACACGCTTAGGTATTCCCGGCACAAGCAACTTACTGGTGAGTTATATTTTTGCTTATTTCGTGAGGGAGCCCTGAAGCTATAGACAGTGACCTACGACCAATATAATTACAGTAGGGGTTGCTCACTTTACTCCGACGAGTTATAAACAGAGGTGTAGGACTGCTTCGGTGACTTGCAGTTATTTGATATAACCTTAAACAGCAGGAATGATTTAGCGATTCAAATCTGCTTCGCTTGTGCATTATTTAACTACGTGTTAACTATTATTAAGAACGCTAACTGTATTGCAAACAGATGTTACATCCTACACATATAGCTCTGAAGCTTGTCGTTTATTTATACTTGAATTTTTCTTTTGTAAATTTAATTCTTTATGCACGGTGATCCATGTTAAACCTTTAATACTTGCTAATGAAATTGCATTTTTGATATGTGTTTTGTGTTTCCTACTTTACATGTATAAATGCAGGCTTTAATGCGCTTTGCAACAAACGTCATAACCAGAAAGTTATTAGATGGTAATGTATTTAATTTAATTAATTTAAGGAACGCGGCCTTCAGCCACAAAATTTTTATTGCCGTTTAGTGACCTTCGGGAGAGTGCTTATTAATCAATTCTAGGGATTCAATTTTATACCTTTAATCATTATTCGTGGCAGTGGTTTTGAGTTGCCCACCTTTCTTTTTACTTGAAAACTTACGCAATTACTGCTTATTTCGTGTTATTAAATTATCGGTAGACATCTCCGGATAGTATACAATTTGGTAAATTATATTTTTATTTTATTTTCGTTTGGGTTAAAAGAAACGCGCCTAAGTTTTAGGAACCACGATTCAAGAATTTATATGCTTTTGTTGTTTTTGTTCTACCCTCCCGGGTCAACGCTGGATGTCACACAGTGCGGGTATGCTTTGCTGTTTCATTTTTTTGGCAATTTTATAATTATCTTTGGTTTTGCGCTGAAAAAGGTTTACTAATGTAACGATTTGGTTTTTTTTATTAACATTTTGATAGGTTTTTTTGTATTATCTTATGTGGGGTTTACGTCCATTAAAAATAGACGCAATAACAAATTTGTAAGTTCCCTTTTTAAAATATTCTGTATTTCTACGCCAACCACACGCCCACGCATCCAAGTGCTTAGCTAAAACGACTGGCTTCCGATTATCGTATTAGGAGTTACGGCACACCACCTAGTTTTGGGCACCAGTACCTTTGTGTACATAACACAAGTTCGTTATTTTAAATGGAACACTATATGTTTTGCAATATTCTTAAAGTTCAATTTTTCTCCTTTCAGAAAATATAACATAAGCTAGAGTTATTACAAAAAATAACGAATTTATAATACCTCCGAAAATGTCGATTAAGAATACTAATTAATACAGTTTTTTTGAAAAGTCGCCTGTGGAAATAAAGTCATTTTTGACTTAGTTATTTCAATTAAGCAATGCAAAAAGTTCTCATTGAGTGAGAAAGGAGAGTGTGTTAAAACGTTCACCGGAACCAAATCCATAAAAGAGACCCAGAGAAAACTTAAAAATGTGTTTAATAGAGATCCACCCTCAAAAAATTCAATTACAGTTTGGCGTAAAAAATTTTGGATTATAAGATATTTAACACGTAAAAAGGGAAGAGTATTTATGGAGAATTCGCTGAATAACATGTTACAATTTCTGGAGAAGATCCAACATTGTCAACAAGAAAAATCTCAAGTTTATTTCCTAGATCTACAGTACAAGAAATTATGGAAATAAAACTTAAATTAAAGTCATACAAAATTCAGATTTTACAAGAAATAAAAACAACCGGTTTGGCAAAAAAGATGGGGTTTAGCCAAAGCATTCAAAATTTGGTGACGAACAATATACAATTCCTAGATCACTTAATCATATCAGACCAAGCCACTTTTCATCTCAATGGAAAAGTAGACATGCATAATTGTATGTTTTTGTCAACAGAAAATCCTTGACCGTCTGAAGAACACGTTAGATATTTACCGGAAGTCACAGTCTCGAATGATATCCCGAATTAAAAATATATGGGCCATTTTTTCCAAGCACCAATTTTAACCTCTTTCGTCTAAATTCCGTTTGTCTTCAACAAGATGGAGCTATGCCCCACGAGCCACATTTTTGGAAACCGGCGTATTGGAAGATGGGACCCCACACCCTGGCCGTCTCGTTCTCCGGACTTGACAGTTCCAGATTTCTTCTTCTGATGATATGTAAAAGAACGTTGCTATCATCCATTACCTCAAAATTTAGAGCAATTAAAAATTAATATCCGAAAAATAATAGAAAACATTCCGAAATAATTATCAGTTAATAGTTTTAATAAGTTTTTGACAAATTTAAATACGTGTAAAATCTACATTTCCTTGTAACATTGTTTTTAGCAAATTCTTATTGTTCAGTATTATTCTATATTTATAAGTTATGTTACATCTTCTGGAAGAGTAAATGTTTTAAAAACATTGCAAAATCTACAGGGTGTTGCATTTAAAATAAGAAAGGTGTTCTATACCCAAAAATCGGCGATTTTGTTTTAGGTATACCAAACGATAGTAACAAATCAGCAATAGTGTCAAAAGACTTCCCGAAAATCTAAACCCTTCTGTGAAAACCGCACCTTGCCATGTTTGCCCATTCTGACGTTATTCAAGGTCAAAATATGCCAAAATATGGGCGGCCACCCTGTACTTTAGTTTTTGTATCAAGCATTTTGTAGGCCAATTATACAGTTAAAGCCCTACACGGGGTTAAAATTAATCCAAATAGAGCAAGTACACGAAACTTGGTAAAAATGTTATTCTCAATTATATGATCATGTTAGTTCTAAATAAATTGTAGATAATATCAAAATCACTTACACTGATGAATAACACATTGGAGATTTGGGCTTGCAAGATAATTAAAGTAGATATGGCACTATTACAATCGGTATTTGTTAATCAAAACAGTAAAGACTATTAATATAGTTTTTTTCAGATTGTGGGATCAGTCACAGTTCATCTTGTAATAATGTTACAGTTTGATATCGACTATTTAAAAAAAGCGCAACTGGGAAATCTAACAAGCTCCAATTCTAAGTTTTAAAGTAAGTCAAGTTTACAAAGACCCGTTATCAAGCAACGAAATGCCTAAGTGTGAGATCTACGTTTCGATATTGTCATAAAGTAGGATTTAACCATAGAACTAGAGTGTTAATTAGAGTTAGGAGACGTATTTCATATTTAGTTTAGATATTTACGAAAAATAGTGATACGGTAGTATTACAGCAGTGGTTAAATAAAATGTTATGATTACACTTAGATTTCTCCACGAAATGTCGCAATTCCCTAGTTAAAAATAGCAAAATTAACCATTCACGAGTGTAATTTTATGCTTTTTCTACAGTGTTGAAATAAAATAATATATGATATAATAATAAAAGTAGTTTAGTCATTCCTCGCTATAGTTTTATTTTTCATAAAATCGACTCCTAAACTTGTCGAATTCGTCCTTTATTCCTATTTGCAACAAGAGTAACATACTGTTGCTAGCATAGGGTGATTTAAACCATAATATTTCGTTGTTGCCAAGTAAGTGAATGCATTTTTTCCTAACAAAATTAGTGAATTAGTAAAGTGTTTGGGCATATACACCCCAAATATTTACAATTGTATATCGAAACGACAAAATAGTTTCCCTTTAACACGTTCAGCGCCATGTGTTGCACATATGCAACACTCTATACAATTTCCCTGGGCCGCGTGTTGCAAATGTGCCACACGTCATAAGTTTTGTTCTGAGGCTGCTGTTGCTCTGGTGCAACGCTCGCTCCATGTATTTCTTATGAGAGTGCATTTCTAGTAGCGTTGGCCCGACATTTTTTTTTCTCAGGACTCACTACCCCAATTAAAACTTTTATCTACATGGTACATGCTTTATTAATAAAAAAGGACAAAAAACAAAGAAAAATTTTGTGGATACAAGTGAAATATGTTGTAAACTTAACATAGAATAGAATCTTTAGTTACCGACAGTTACCTAATTTAGATTTTGGTGCATTGACGCACCTCAAAAAAGCAATCGTTGCAATAATATTTTGCACATGCAAGGCACTTGTAAAAGACGTAACGTGGGTTACTTGTAGCTTCTTTCCTTGTCGTATCAGCTTTTATTTTCTGGTAACACAAGTTGCATCGGCTCCTTTTTTAAACTTTTGTAAGTTTGTGTTGCTCTATGTTTGGTTGAGGCGTAATAGAAATTTGCTTAGGTTTTATTAGCAAGTGCTTCTTTGAATTGCACAATGGATATTTTAGACTGTGTTACTTATTAATTTATTTTTTTTATGATTGTGGACCTGAACAGGCTAAATTAGGCCTATAGTGTTAAAGCACTCAGGAACACTTAGGAGGATGGATAGAGGGATAATGAATTTCATACCTATGAACAGCTTAAACATTAAATTTTCTCATATCATAAGTGAGAGGAAAACAGGAACTAGGGAGATCATTCCAGAGTTTAGAAGCGTGTAGAAAAATGTGAATTGCGCCCGTGTGGTACGACAAGTGGAGATTTGTACTGCATACTGATGATGTGAATGAGCGAACCGAGTGTTTCTCGCAAAGATAGCCCGAGATGGTATCAAAGAATATGATTCAGCAGCACAATAACCGTTGTAATAAAGATAACACAAAGAAAGAACTGAAACCATCCTTCTATGCTCAAGGGACTGTATGTGAGAAGTTAAGGACGGGTCATTTATAAGCCTAATCGCTCTCTTTTGAATACGATCAACGATATCGAGAGCGTATTGGGGAGCACTAACCCAAAGGTGAGAATTATATTCCAGATGAGGCCGACTTTGGGTCTTCTACAGCAGAAGGAGTTGTCGAGAGGTAAAGTACTGCTTAGATCTGTACAAATAGCCTATTTTACGAGCACCTATTTTGGTAGCTGACAGAAGATGGTCAACTTATGAGAGATTTGATGATACAGTCACACCCAACAGAGTAATAGAGTCTGAAAGCTTAAGAACTGAGCCATCCATATTTACAACTGGAAATGATCGATCTTTTTTGGCGGACATAAGGCAACACTGAGTTTTGTTAGCATTAAATTTAACTAGATTATTGCTTCCCTATTCGAGAATACGTTGAATGTCTTTGTTGATTGAATTTGCCATTTCAGCTTTAATTTCATGATTTGACATAGAAAGTGGATTATCACTATGAGTAGACTGAGATGAACTACAGTGAAGAGTGCTATCGTCAGCAAAGCAATGGATGGGGTTAGTTGTTGAAGGAATGTCATTTATGTACAGCAGAAAAAGTGTAGGCGCTATAACGGATCCCTGTGGTACGCCCGCGTTAATGATAACTTCTTTTGAAAAAAAGCCATCAACTACGACACGTATTCGTCTTTTATCAAGGAAACTAGAAACCCAGTTGACGAGCGTATCATTTAACCCAAACGAGGTGAGTTTGGCAAGTAAACACTTATGCCAAACTTGATCAAATACCTTTAAGATATCTAAAGCGACTACAACTGTTTCGCCGGACTGCTCTACTGTATTGTTCCAAGCTTGGGTCACATATGAAAGAAGATCGCCTGTTGAACGACTTTGCCGAAACCCATATTGGTGGTCACTAAGGAGTTTGTTAGTTTCAAGGAACGTGAGCAGTTGCTGATTGATGGCTTTTTCCATGATTTTAGACAAAATGGAAGTGATGGCAATTGGTCGATAATTTGAGGGATCGGTCTTATCACTTTTTTTGGGAATAGGTTGAACATTTGCTAACTTCCATGATGAAAGGAATTCTCCAGAGGACATAGAGATCGCATAGAGCTTAGATAGAACTGGTACTAGTTCGGGGGAACATTTCTTTAAGACAATAGCTGGGATACTGTCTAGGCCAGAGCCTTATTGAGATCAAGCCTACTGATGATTGATTGCAAGAGCTTGTACCGAAAATGAATTGGTTTCATAGCGTATGAAGAAGAGTTAACTAGGGGCACATCTTTTCCAGAATCATTGAGACACGAGTTTGATGCAAACAAACCTACAAGAACATTGGCTTTGTCTACAGAATCAGCAACTACCAATCCGTCAATACTCGTCAAGGGGGGGGGGGAGGGGGAATGAAGATGTTCCAATGTTTTTACTAATGGCTTTAGCTAAAGACCAAAATTTACGACTATCTAAAGGAAATGTAGCTAGTTCATTGCATTTTTGTTGTTCTTTTGCAGATATTTCTAGCACCAACGTATTCTACATGACTATCGACCGATTTATTAGATATCCATTTAATGTAATATTTATTTTTTAAAGATATTGCATCAGCACAAGCGTTATTGAACCAGGGTTGGGAACGTGAATAACCTACACAGTACTGTTTTTTGGGAATGTATAACTCCATTCCCATGAGGATGACTTCAGATACTGAAAGAGCGATGTCCGAAAAAGAGGACGACTTAAAACAATATTCACGCCATGGAAAGGTTGCAAAGACATCCCGTAAATCACTCCATCGAGCTGACTTAAAACACCACAAGGTTCTATCGGTTCTATCAACAGTGGAATTAGGTACAGTAGAAATGATTTTTATTAGACAATGGTCGGAAAGACCTAAAGACAAAAGAACGGAAGTTTTATAAACAAGAGGGTTTGATGTAAGAAAGAGATCTAGAAGATGTAGAGTATGGTTAGGGTTATCAGGGATTCTTGTGGGTTCAGAAATCATTTATGTGAGATCACATGAAATAGCAAATGTTTCTGCACTATGACCAGCGGGATTTGTAGTAGATGAAAACTGAAGCCAATTAGAGCTATGAACATTGAAATCGCCTACAATTGAGATATCGCAAGATGGAAACTGAGACAGGAGCTAGTCAACTTTCATACTAAGGTAATCGAAGAAGTCTTGAAAGTTACTGTCATTAGGAGACCTATAAATGCAACAGTAAAATTTCACAAAACTAGGACTAGAATGTTTAAACCAAATCACGTCAAAATTTTTATTTTCTAAGGAAGAAACCCTCTTGCAAGCAATTCTGTCCTTGATGTAGGCACATACGCCCCCTTTATATCGAAAGTTGGAGTGAAGGTGGTGTTGAGGAAATTGCCAGTCGGGTGACTCGGAGCTTTCAGAGGAGACTTGTGTTTCAGATAGAAACAAAATATCAGGTTGTAATTGTTCAAGATGTTGGTGAATAACATTAAGATTAGATCTGATACCGCGGATGTTACAGTAGTGAATCAGAATGTTGATACTTTCGATGACCGAGGTCGCTTGGGCCCTGCTCTCCCGGACATCCGAATGGAGCAGGATTTTACGTCCGGAATTTATTACCCTAGAAACCACAGCCATCTTATTTTTTAATTTGGGACTTTTAATCCGATAGGAAGACAGTGAGGGCGAGAAGGAAGGATAAGGATGAGAATAGATTAAGGAAGATGGAAAAGGTAACCTGCAGCCCTTACCGAGCTGCACCTGCAAAACGACATATGCGTTTACTAAAGCGGTTGCCGTCCGAAAATCTATGGTTAGTTTTCGGTACCATTTTATCCCTCTACGTAGTGATGGTGCATACGCTTTTAGTTGATCAGATAGGTTAATATAAGCTTTGTGTTTGTTGTATTTTACAACAATAATTGTTTTTATTTTTTCTCCTCTGCGTGTGATAATGTTCATCATTTCATCGTATTGTTTAGTACTCAATGCTAAAACGTCCGGTTATCTTTCCATTTTAGCATTGTAATGCCTAAATTGTTCTGCTCAGCCACTATCTGGCCACGTGTCAATTTTTTTGTGGTAACATTTTAGAGTTATTTTTTCGATTAGATCGAAGCGTACCTACTAAATGTGTTTTCACTTTTAGTAATTGACTTGCTAGATATAAGCTTGTATAATAGTTATCTGTGTATAATGTTCGTCCTTTTTTTAGTAAATTTTTCAAAAGTTTCAGACAAACAGACGTGGATGCAGCCATTCCTTCTTCTTTATCTCTACTTGCGTACACCTTCCAAACGTAGTTTATATAATTTGATTCCAAACTTGTGTCTTTTATTTTTGATGTATTGTAAAAACTTTAGCCTACCACGGAATGGAATCTTTGTTTCATCTATACACACAAGCTCACCTTGTACCATAACGTCTTGAAAGCGTTCCACAAGTTTCTCTGTAAGCGCGTTGATTTTATACAGTCGCCCCTGAGGACTTGGTTTTTCATTGTTTGAAGAATGAAACATTTGCAACAAAATTTCATGTCTATTCCGAGTCATATTATTTTTCATTTGGTTGGCATATAAAGCGTTTTTCGACCAATAGCCTCGAAGTTGCGGAAATTTGGCAAGATCCATCCAAATATTCATTCCTAAAAAAAATTCGATTTCTTCCGGGGTTGTTTCTTTCCATTGTCTCAGTCTGGAATGTGACAAAATTGTTGTTGAATTAACAGACTGCAGTGCGTATAAATTCGTTTGTTCAACGATCATTTCTAATATTTGATCAGTTATAAATAATTTATAAAAGTCAAAACATAGATACACACAGAGCCAATAAAAGGGTCGTTTAACCTTGACCTACACCTATTAGGATAAACAACATGTGTCCGCGAACTGATTGTAATAAGCTACCAATAAATTGTAACCTTGAATAGGTCAATTTGGGCAATACAAGAACCATTTAACCTACCTTTTTCGCATAGTCGACAACTCAGCTGTAAAACCCCCCTGACCTTGAAAATTGATTTCTCAGGGTGAGCTTGAAATGATGAGCGAACCTGGAAATAACACCTTTGACCTTGAGAATAGATTTCTAGGAATTGTAATAACTTCTAAGACTTATACAAAAGTCACTGATTGGTTATTGACTAGGAATTGATTTCTAGGAATACTCTGCAGACCACCTTGAGGATTGCAATAACTGAATTAACACCCCGACTAAGCTAAGAATGGCCTGCTTGAAAGCCATATGACCTTGCTACCCCCTGCACCTTGAACATTTCCCGACACATGCCCTCTACCTGAAAATAAAATCCCCACACTTACAACTTGGCAGTCTATTTAATACCTTTGGCCTTGAGAATTCCAAGAATTAGCACCTCGATTTGACCAGGAATTGCTTGGTGTCCTTGAGGAATATGTAATTAAAAATTATTAATTCTATTAAATATATAAATAAAAAGTTTACCTTGAGTAGGATTTCAACCTACGATCTGTACTTTGCTAGAGTACGCGCTAACCAACAGCGCTATCGAGATTCAAGCCCCAATTGATTTAAATTTTGCCTTTATGTATGTACAACTGATATAAATTCTAAATATAATGAGATTACAATCAAATTACTTATATTAATGGAATGTGAGCCTGCAACATCGCAAGGATTCACACATACCAATGCAACTTGACTAATATTAAATTATTATAATAATTTAATGTACTTGGACGCAGGAAATGAGATAACCTTGAAAAACCATATGCTTTGATATAGGTAATGTGTTCAATGACCTTAACTTTGTAACCATGTCCTTGGACCTTGAGGAATATACGTAGGTAATGTGCGAAAATTGATACCAATACGTTTTGGCTGTTTTCCTAGATATATTTTTAGATTTCTAGGAATTATGACCCCGACTCGGCCAGATTAAAATTTTCGATCGAGATATCCCTGCAGGTTAACACATGACCTTGACTCAGTGAAGAATTGCTTGCTTGAAAGCCACGTGGCGTCATTGATTAGGAATGCTGCTAAATCTGACTTCCCGACATATGGTCTCAACCAGTTTGGTGACCTAACCCTTAAAAGTAGAATCCCCCGCACCTTGAAAAGGCTATTTGAATACCCTGATTTCTATAAATTATGAGCCGGCCAGAATTGCTTGAACATCGCCTCTGTCCTTGAAAATTGATTTCTCAGAGGTGTGACCTTGCAGAGTGTACGTGACCTAATTCACTTGCGGATTTTCCTTAATAAATTAATAAGTAGATCACCATACGTGACCTTGAAGAATATATACAGGCAATGTGTGTACTAAATCGCCTTGAAAACAAGAAAATGGATCCTATAGTATACGTGAGCTTGAATAGCATCCTCCTATATAACTTCACCGACCATGTATTGGGATACTCCTAGAGGTTGATTTCTAGGACTTATGACCTTGAAAATTGATACCAATACATTTTAGCTATTGACAATCTATTTCGTATACCTACAGATGATTTCTAGGAATTATGACCCTGACTCAGCCAAGAACAACGGATTGCCTTTGTTCTTTTCTCAGAGGTTTGACCGTGAAATGGTGGGGAAATCGCTACCTGTGTTGGGTAACAGATCCCTGTTTTGGGAAACGGCTTCCCTGTTTTGGGAAACGGCTGTCTGTCTGTGGGAACCGGATCCGGTTCACGGGGAAACTACCTCATCCTGATGGCTTAGGACAGTAGTATCATGAATCCACATACCGTAAGCATAATCTTTTTATTACAATTTAGCCAATACAAAAACTTTTACTCACATGTTATCATAGACAACCAGTATAATACCCCCGACCTTGAGAATTAACGTTTTGACTCAGCCAAGAATTGCTTGGTGACCCTGAAAGGTAGAATCCCCCATACCTTGAAAAGCCCACTTAATACCCCTGAGAATTGGTTTATAAGAATTAACACCTTAACTCAGCCAAGAATTGCTGTGTGGCCTTAATCAAAACAACTTTGACCTTGATGCGTCGGTTGAATTGCTTGAATATCGCCTTTGTTTTTGTAAATTGATTTCTCAGAATTGAGCCTGGAATGGTGAGGGTATCTAGATAAAAATGTATTTTTTTGGAATTGTGACCCTAACTCGGCCAGAACAATGGATCGCCTTTGTTCTTTCCTCAGAGGTGTGACCTTGACTTTGACCTTGCAGCGTTGTCTGAATTGCTTGAACGCCGCCTTTGTTCTTCAAAATTGATTTCTCAGCATTGAGCCTGAAATGGTAGGGTTATCTAGATAATAATCTATTTTTAGGAATTATGACCCTAACTCAGCCAAAACAATAGATCGCCTTTGTTCTTTTCTCAGAGGTATGACCTTGAAAATTGTAAGCATATACTTTGATGCGTCGGCTTGAGCAATGGATCGCCTTAGTTCTTGAAAATTGATTTCTCAGAATTGAACTTGAAATGGTGGGTGTAGCTAGAAATTGATCTATTTTTAAGAATTATGACCCTAACTCGACCAGAACAACGGAACGCCCTCGTTCTTTTCTCAGAGGTGTGACCTTGAAATGGAGAAAAACGGTTACCTGTGTTGGGTGACGGCTCCCCTGTTTTGGGAAACGGATCCGTTTCTTAGGAAAACTACCTTGGTGGTTTAGGACAGTAGTATGAGCCCATGTAAGCATAATCCTTTTATTAAAATTTAGTCAATACAAGAGCTTTGAACCATATTTAACCTTGTGGTGTGTAAAATATCCTGTGCAAAGCCAGGAGCTTATTTTTGACCTGAACCACAGAGGTCAATGAACTCTGTTGGGCTTTGCTGAACTTTGCTGAACCTTGAAACCGATGACCTTGAAAAGGTCAATGAACTTTGACTGCTAGCATAGACAATAATCTGTAATAGAATACTCCAGCAGGTGACCTTGAGAATAACTGTAATAATTAATTACTCCTATATACCAATTGTTAACTGTGCATGCTCGTGACCTTAAAGAACATCCATGAATCCCATGCACCTATAACGATGTTAAAAAGTTTATTTAATACCCCCGAGCTTGAGACTTGTAATAAATGAATTAACACCTCGATTCGTTCAAGAGTTGCTTGTAACCTTGAGCACTGTGGAGTAGCTCACCTTTGGCCTACGTAAAGGCCAGACACATGAGTCATGCAATTTGAGGAACCTACTTCAAAGGTCAATGAATTGCGTGACCTTGAGAATTTTCTGCCACGTGGCCTTGAAATTTCTCGCTAAATTAACCCATGACTTGGTGCCCTTCAAAATTTCCTGTCACACATGATCTTGACTCGGCGAAATTCCGAGAATTGCTTGATGACCCTGAACATTTCCTGGTCTTGAAAACTGATGCAGGGAGCGTGCCCTTGAAAACCGTTGACTTCGACGTAGGGAATGTCCTCATACCTTGAAGAACATATGCAGGCAGCGTGGACCCTTTGAAAACCTTGACATAGGTAATGTGACTGTGTATGCTGGTAATGTGTACCATGACCTTGAAGAATAGGTAGTCAATGTGAGCGACCTTGAAAACCATGTACCTAGCCGTAGACAATGTGATGACCTTGAAGAGTATACTTCGATGGAGTGAATGTGTACTATGAACTTGACCTTGAAACCTTGATGATGATAATCTGTACGGGAGGATGTATTATTATTATTATCAGGATCGGTATAGTATATCTACTTGCGTGTGTGCTTGTGTGCATGGGTGCGTTGGCGTGGGGGTGCGTGCGTGAGTACGTGCATGCGTTCGTGCGTGCGTGTGTGCGTGTGTGCGTGTGTGCGTGTGTGCGTGCGTGCGTGCCGGCGTGCGTTTGTGCGCGCGCGCGTGAGCGCGTGCGAGCATGAGTGTGTTCTGCGCGTGTGTGTGCACGCTCGAGTACTTGCGTGCATGTCAGAGTACGTGTCTGCGCGTGTGAGTACATGCGTGCGTGCGTGCTTGTGTTTGTGTGTGTGTGTGTGTGTGTGTGTGTGTGTTTGTGTGTCTGCGCGTGGACGCGCGCGTCTGTATGCTAGTGTCAACGATATCTCCAGAACGATATATCTTACGTACTTTGAATTCCGCATTTAAGCTTTCTTTCATTTTTCCTGGAACTGATAAGATTTTGGGAGAAATCCAACGGCGTAGAGGGATTTAAATAAGAGCAGTGTTTGATTTGCTCAAGTATTTCCGAAACAACTGCTTATTTTAAAGGAATGTACATAATAGTGACATAGATATCTGAAACATATCTATGAATTATGTTCTGTGTAAGCTTTTGATACAAAGTGTAATTTAGCGATAAAGAATTCCTGAGGTATAATTTAAGTGATAGTTTCTAACTGATACTTTTCTTTATAAATCATCTTAATACAAAATGAATTAGGCCCAATAATTAGTGAAATAGGATTGAAAATGCTTAAACTATATTATCCATGTTTTATAAAAGCGGGTGGCTTTAAATTTTCTTTAAGTTGTCTTCTATTAGCCATGAAGCTTTAAACGTCCATCTGTCATAAATAATTGTTCTTGTTTTTATTTTATATAATGATACGTTACATGTTATTGTACTACAATTACAATTTACTGTTAAAGAAATACTTTACAATACAAATTCAACCACAAAATCGTCTTGCCTTAAGAATCACTTGAATGAACACCTTCCGAACATAGATATGGAATTTTACATTCCATCATATATTAACAACTTTATTTTTTAAAATAGTATAAAGCGGTATCAGTCCATTACATTATTAACTCTCTCATAAATTCCGCTTAAAGATTTTTTTGAGTATGAAAAATCTACAAGACAGTGGCCAAATGTTATAAAGTGAATCACGATTATAAATGGGTCTCCCAAACTAGCGGAAGTCATGACGTTAAAAAATCCATAGCAAAGAGACATATTTTACGTTACTACGCAAAGTTCTTGGGGTAAATATGATGCGGATAAAAACCATTTGCCAATGTTGGATTTTACAAGAATTTGAGCTATTGGATGGAACCCTTTCGGAACCGGCAAGTCTATGCTTTTTCAACAGTACTAATATTTTTAAAATCAAACGGTATTTAACCGATATAGGTGGATGTACGTAGCATGGCAATCTAGTTCACAAGTAAATCAAAACCACTGAGTCGTGGAGTTGTGCATGCAGCAAGAACTATGCTAAGGAACCCTCCACTGTTGCATAAATTTGATATCATATTACGAAAAACCATAAAGGTAGAAAGAGGTTTATTAATTTTGATTTTACATTTTTTGACAAAAACCATAAAAGCATGAATATCAAACTAACATTAAAGCATAATGTGTGGTCATCTTGACAACACTTTTGGTCTGTTTCGTAACGGAATTGAGTAAACATCACATTTTTAGTTTTTGGCTAAAAACCTTTCTTGAGACGAGTAGCGCCTTTAAAGTCTAAACACCGTACGTTGTAAAATAAGAAAAATAACACGATGTTTCTAAGAGGAATTATAGAAGCAATTGTAAAAATGTATTTACTTCCGGAAAATTTTGTTTTACTTGATAGTAAAAACGTAAACAACTAACCAATAAACCCCAAAATTGCATTTTCAGGTAAAAATCAGTTCAAAAAGGTTTTCACATGAATGGGTGGTAAAAGTTGCATTACTCGAGCAATTTAGCAATTTTTGTCGGCTAAGAGCAGTTTCTAATTTTAACTAAATCGTTGATACATAAGTTGTGCTAATATGCACTTTTGATTTTTTCTTAAATCCCTTGTCATACGTATGAACAGTGTAGTATTTTGATGCGAAAGGTCAAATAAAAACAGTTGGAATTTTATAATGGAAAAGTCATACGGTACAACTAAAAAGGAAAGGAGAAGGCAGCGTGTTCATTTCTTCCCCAAAGAGGAGAACGAACTACTGGAACTTTTCGAGCTCCTCCAGTCACATTGATGGATTCCCAACAAACGAATATATTAAATATGTATCCATGAGGGGGGGCTAAGGATAGATGCGGTCGGGATGGGATCAGAAGATACGTAGTTAGGGTTTTGAGGACGAAGGTACTACCCCAGTATTCGCCTAAATAACCACACATGATGTGCGTATACGCAGTGATCATGCCACTGTATGTGTATGAAGAAAACCTTCTGAAATAACATCATACAGGGTAGCCGGTAACGGGAATCGGTCCCTAACAGTAAACATATCGTGTTACCACAGCTCGTGCACAACTAGATATCACTACGCAAAAAGAAATGATACGCAGCTTTTAAGATACAACTGACGCTGACACGCGCGTATGGCAATAGCTGTAAATTAATAATTAATTATTAATTAATCTATATAGTATTTCGTAAGCCTAGTAACCCAGAGAATAAGTCAACGCCTAACTAGGGTAATGTTACACATTAATGGGAGACGGATTTATACATACATTTATTAATTAAACGTAGAAACACGTATTATTAAAGCTCATTATGTGTCCGTGTAGCTTTAGTATTTTCTTGTAGATTTAAGCCTTCCCAAAAGTGTTTTGGTGCAAGTTCATAATTATCTATCATTTTTACGTCATCTACACCTTTGATAGATAAATAATTAAAATTATTAATTGTTGTTCTTTCCCAATTTATTCCATTCGCCTTGGTTTACTGTAAACATAATAATCACACCATACATTCAGATGAATTACTTTTAATACACACCCATCCTTTGCAAAAGAGGTTACAAAATCAAGAAGCAAATCCTTAATGTACTTGTCAGAATCACAAATTTAACTTCATCGGTTGAAAAGAACGCCATGTCATGTAACAGAAAACCATCTGCTCCATGACTTACACCTGAAAATAGAATAAATGTCATTCCATACTTTAGTTTAAAACATACCTTCTACGTTTAAGCCAAACATTTTTTTAAATCATATGATTTTTGAGAATAAGCATACATTCCAGCAAGCACAGGTGATTTTGAGACCTTCGTTTGCATTCGTACAGCCGTATCAAACCCTTCATTAAAATATCTATCTCCTAATGCCTGAATAAATGAGATTGTTGTAAATGTTTAATGTAATTTCCTATACCTTAATCAAGGAGTTAAGCGTATTTTCCGAAATTTCTTTATCTTGGAAGTAAAATGATCTGATTTTATGAGCGATTTCATTCTTGCTAGTTTTTGCTACCGTGTATTCATAATCAAATATTAATTCTGAGAGTTGATCCCAATCTTTATTAACTTTCTCAAAACTGTCCATTACGTCTAAAATGTAAAGTATTCAATTACATTAAGGTCCTTCAGAACTGGATTGGTGACATACACATAATAGCAAAAATTCCTTCATCTTTTGTAATCCACGTTAACCATGGCACATCATTAATTTCCCCATCTTCTAATTGCTTGTAAGGATGTTTTGTTATAAATGAAGACTCAGACTCCGCTTCAACAACTGGAGCAAATGGTGCAATTGGAAACTGTTTGAAACCATAAAAATCAGTCGTTTTTGTTATTAATTCGTTCACTGGTACTTTTTTTAAACAATCGATTAGAATTTGCATATTGGAATTATGGCAATTTAGTAAAGCAGCCAGCTTTTTAGTTTTTTGTAACGCGCCCTCTTGAAACGCCCATGGCATTAATACAGTACCACTTTGTGATATAGCTCTATTAAATAATCCTATAAAGAAAATTGGTTAATTTATTATATAGATAATAAATACCATGTAAATTTACCCTTTGATTTTCGAGAAAAATAGTGAAAATGAACTGAAGCACCCCCAGCCGATAAACCCATAAGGGTAACAGATTTTGGATTACCCCCAAAATTCTTTATATGCTGTTGAACCCATCTAAGTGCAAGTTGTTGATCTTTAAGACCATTATTCCCTGGTACAACTGTGTCTTCAGTACTTAAAAAACCTGCGACACCTTTGATTAGATGTTGTATTTCCTTTTAATCTGGTTACCTAAAATACCGAGGCGATAATTCAAACTAACATAAACGACGTCACGATCCATTATATACGCAGGTCCTGCCATAGACCCTGCTCCCATCATAAATGCACCTCCATGTATATTAACGATTACGTCAAAATTATCATTGTTTGATGGTTGTTCTTTGGGGACGTAAATGTTAAGGTGTAAACAATCTTCTGAATCTGAACAAGTTAACAAACACGTTTAAAAATGATCAAATAATATAAGTAATATACCATTATTGCCAAGAGGTAAGTCAAACAGATTTTTAACTTGTGTGCATATGTGTATTGTAGTAGCATTTAAAACCCCATTCCATGATTCTACTGGTTTAGGAGCCTAAATACAAAAAAAATTAAATAGTTTATATTTTGCCAATTTTATCTGTGGAAGTTGAGCAACCAGCGTCATACGTCAAGTTAATGTCCTTATAGAAGAGAGCTAAAATAAAAGTCAAACACACCTTATTTATTACTAAAAATACGCATGACAATAACAACAAAAATAAAACACAATATCTTTTTTATTTGAAAAACACTCTAAAAGGACATTAAATATAGAACCACGGGTGTAAGGAATAATGCTCTCGGTCAACGTACACTGTTGACCTCGGGGCATTATTATACCCTAACACCCTTGATACCTTAATTACTAAAACGATTTAATGGGAAATTAAAATAAATTTTGTTCCTTTATGGACTATACTGTTTTGACTAAATACTTTTAAGTAATTACATTGAATCTGCAGTACTGCATTTATCATTTTCGCACAATTGGTAATGTCGTAAGGATTAGTTAATAGTTACCTTTAGATCGGCGATAAATTAGTATAGTAAAGATTCAGAAATCTGTACAAAAATTTGCAAATTAATTATTTATTTTGTGGATTTATGCTACAGTGCAGTTGAAATAATTAAATTTTACCCCTTCTTCCGTAATCAAGGAATCGTTTATGATTTCGACGCAAGAGCCCCCATCAGAATACCACTTCATTTCTGGTCCAATCCCGTTCAACCGCGAATTAGAGCGTTAACCAATCACGTTAGAGCGCCGATTATATAGTGGAATCGCGACGCCAGATTAATTATCTTCCCACGTTCGTCCTGAAGTAATCATCTTGCCCGTTCCGCCCTGAAGTTTTTATCTGTTCTTACCGCTGCTGTCCTGAAGCAGCTAGCTTCCCACGGCCGTCCTGAGGTCTTCAATGACCTACTGAACAGCTGCATTTATTTTTACTTTTACCTGCCAGCCCATCTGGATAAGTTATAGTTTGTTTTATCACACTTATCCAGATGAAAAGATTTTTTTTTCTACTTTTGGTAAATTATAAATCAATCTTGTCTGTAAAATACATACATAACACTCTCACTTCCCTGGAGCGCTGGCCCGCGGAGAGCAAATATCCTGTACACAAAATCCACCTCTTTGCTTTTAGGAATATTCCTGAAAAGTACTGAGGTTTCCTAAATGAATTATCCCCTAAGGCGTAGGCCTTTAGAGGTGATTCTTTTACCTGTGCTTGCCCGAAAAGTGTAGGCTTGTTCGATCTATTCTATTTAACTCATGGTGCGTTGGCCGGTTGAGTTAGATAATCCTTCATACGAACACAACATCTACACTGATACGATCGACCAGCAGATATAAAATAGATTGTATAATCTCCCAAATTTACTTTCAGAAAGAGAGATTAAGTTCCTTCCATTATTATTTAATTCAAACATAGAACTCCCTACCTAGCTCTCTTTAAAAGGAATTTCGTTTATATACGCTTTAAAAACAAGCGTCGCATACATCTTTAAAATGTACCTGTCAAATTACTTCTGTTGTATAAACAAATAGAATAATTATAATAAACGCTGAAATCAAACAACGAAATAAATAAATGCAGTCTTCGTAATTCAATTTTTAAAGGCAGAGAACAATGACACTTCTTGGCCGAGTAACCGATATATAAAGCATTGCCCTCTCAAACCCATTAAATGTTATCAGTCAATTGTATACAATTCTGAGAATAAAATAAATATAAAGACCCTTTATATTTACGAGTGCTTGGGTCCTTTTTAAGGTAAAAAAAACTGTAATAAAACCTACCAGATTAAGACTGTAAATAAACTGTCTAATTTATTTGCGTAAACAGTAGTAATTTAACACTAGTTGAAATTCCGAAGGAGTTGCTACTTGAACAGAGGTTTTTACGTTAATTATTTAATCCACAGATAAACCGCTCTACCTGGAAAAAGGGACGCCGCTCTTATTCAGCCTGTTAAAGAAAATTTTATTTTGAAGTTTATTTATTGAGATGTTATGTTTATTTGTTATTATGAACATAAATACCGCATTTTAGATTTAAGTTGAATATTTTATTATATCACAAATAGCAAATAAAGTAGTACGTTTGTTATGGTCTTAAAGTTGTCAGTGATTAAAGAATCCCCTCTTTTCTTCGACTTCAAAGCTATGCCGGGCATAAAAGCATCTCGCTATTAATTAATAAAAGTTAACCCCTTTATCATAATAAGGGGCGTAACAATATGATGGAAAACAAGTGAATTGTTTGCAGTGATTAACTTAGCCTTTCATTCATAACAATTTTTATATGGCTATAACTTTTTTTCAGTTTAGGGTCTCCTTCAACTATCGCTCATAGGAGTTGCATACACCCTTTCTTTTAAATACCCCACACACAAAAATCTAAGGGATTTAGGTCTGGGACCTTGGCGGCCAGAGTACTGAGCCTGCACGACCGATCCGTCTTCGTGGATAATGGTTGTCTAGCCAGTTTCTAACGATTCTGCTATAATGAGCTGGACAACCATCAAGCTGGAACCAAGCCGTTCTTCGTAAGTTTAAGAGAATATGTTCCCATGTTCATTCTCTCCGAATTCCAAGAAAGCCGCAGCATTCATCCGAGGTGGTAAAAAGTAGGGCCCAAAAAGGTGATTATTGTAAATGCCTATCCAGACGTTCACACTAAATTCTTCTTGCTAATGTCTCGGGCGAACTACATGTGAATTTTCATGTGCCTAAACGTGCTGGTTGTGAAAATTTACCACTCCACGGCAAGTGAAGCAGGATTCATCGGTCCATAAAACATTATTTAAAAAACCTGGATTGTTATTATTTTCAGCAAGAATCCATCGACAATACGCAACTCTACGTTCTGCATCCCCTGGTTGCAGTCCTTGAACAGGTTGTAGATGGTGATCCCGTCTTAATGTTCGGTGAATAGTAGTATTTGAGACTCCACCAAAACTATGGATACTCTTCTAATGCTAGTTGTGGAATCTCTGTCGAATTCCACAAAATTAGTCATGCAATATTTCCTTGCTGGCTATGATTATTATTTTGGCGACCATGCACATTATTTAACCCCTGACTTATAATTTGTTGGTGAACTTTTACAAATACTGAAGGATGCGGAGCTCCTCTAAAAGGAAATCTTCGCCTATATTCACGGGCTGCTGCTGCTGAACTTCCATTTACAAAACCATAAATAAAATGGATATCCGCTATTTCTTGATTAGAAAACAAAAATGGCATTTTAAAAGATCATTTTTGCAATAAAGATTAACACATTAAAATATGTAAATAAATTACATTCTTTCTTAAGCACAAGTCGTATTTAAAATAAAACGTGAGATTTGACATAATTTGATTCTTTTTTTTTATTGTTCTTTTCATGGCACACTATTTTTTTCGGGAGCATCAAACGTTATTTACTTACCATTTGGAAGCTGTTTATGGATTACAGCTAATTTATCTCAAAAACTATGTATTTTTCGAAAGACAAAAAAGTTCCTAAATCAAATGGGCAATCTAAATTTTTGGTTTTTAAGAATTAGAGGCGTCGCATGAAAAAGTTCGGGGGGGATAAAGGGTGTACCACCCCAGAAAATTTACTACCCTGTAGATATTGATAACCGTTAGACTACTCTTAATATAGAATTTAAGGAGTGTAATATGTGTACTAAATTTGGATTTGTTATTTTAAATAGTTTTGAAAATAAATTAAAAGAACTGAAAAAAAATTAAAACTTTGAAACCCTGCATCTCCAAAACTAAACGTTTGGTAACCTATGTTCATATGAACTTTTTGTCTTAATTTTGAAAGCTCTATCGACTATTAAAGTCCTGCTACAAAACACTGGATATAAAAAATGAATTGCGTTGTTGTAGTTACGGAAAAAATGTAACAGGGGTTAGTTTAGTTTTTCACAAATATTTAATAGTTTATTTTAATTCTCCGAAAATACACGCTCAATCTCTAAATATAGTCATGATCTAATCTCAAAAAATATCTCTCTCGCTCTCGCTTAAATTATGTTCACATTTCATTATTACTATTTGCGTTTGTAAGAATTTCACGAATTCTGTTGGAGTGGGACATTGTGTTATATTAGCATAGTTTTATATTGAAGTTGTGTTAATGAAGAAAGTGTTTTCTAAAATCCCATGGTCCTTCGTGTTCTCAAATAAACTAAGAAATGCAGGACTAAAATTTTACATTTTTGGTCCTATCGAGCCAGATAAATCAGTTTCCTACATCCTACATCGAGCCAGGATAAATCAGTTACGATTTGGTGAGTCGCAGTCTTTTAAGGAAGCCGAATGCAGTTTAATTTGAAGATGAACTTTCAAATCTCCAAGAAGGATTAAATAAATTTTCAACTTTCCAAGAAGATTCAAGTATTTTCCCAAGTAGTTCACAATAAAGAACGTTATGTGTTTTACTGTTATATTAATCTTTATTGCGCTATATTTTAATTTACTTAAAACGTATTTCATAAGGTTTAATTCTCACAATGGATATGTTAAAGTTAAAATCAACTCGCACAAGTGCTAAGGCTCAAATTACTAGAATTCATAATTGGGTTTTGCAAAATAAAGGTATTTAAAATGATACCAATAAATTGAAATCAAGAGAAGACGTTTTGCAAGATGCATTTATGAAATATAATACTGCTCAAGATCCCGAGGATAGGAATGAGATCGAAATCAAATATTTTGATACTCTTGCTGCAATTAGAAATTCTATAGAAGAGTTATCTCCTAAAAATAACATTTTCTTTGACAATGTCAATATAGCATCTCATTGTTTTCCCAAAATAAAATTGCCGCAAATTAATGTACCTCAATTGTCTGGTAATTTTTCTGAATGGGAAACATTTTTTGATCTGTTCACCTCGCTTATAGATAAAAACAGTCAATTTACAAATGTTGAAAAATATTATTATTTAAAGACATTGCTAAAAAGTGAAGCTTTAAGTATTGTAAATTCATTAAAAGTAACTAGTGGTATTTTGTTACTGCAGTTTCGCTGTTAAAGAAAAGATTTGAAAATAAAAATAAAATTGTGACTTCTCATTTTAGTAATATTTTAAATGCTCCAATTATAACAAAGTGTAATCCACAGAATTTGAGAGATTTCGCCACTATTTGTAAAAGTAATTTACAGTCATTGAAAAACTTAAAACTAGAAGATAAAGAAATTCTTGAAGCATCATTAATTTTCAATTTTCTGCAAAAGCTAGATTATAGTTCTAAGAAAATATTTGAGGAAGCAAGAGATATTAAAGCGTTGCCTAAGTTAGATGAGTTTTTCGAGTTTCTAGAAAAGAGATGCACAGTACTCGAAAATCTGTCTAGTCTTGATATTAAAATAGAAAAGAAGCTTAATAAAATATTACGTTCCAATAATTTTAATTGTAACGTGCAAAAATAAATCATATTTTGCTCATACTGTAACGATAGCACCCATAAAATGTATGTTTGCAAAAAAATTATATCACTTTCTGTACCTGATAGATTGGCATTCTTTAAATCTAAACATTATTGTTTACCGAGCTGGTGCGCAATGGCGACACGATCTGCTTAGCATTCGGGAGGTAATGGGTTCGATTCCCGTTACCGTCTACCTTGTATGAGGTTTTTTCAGGGGGTTTTCCTCATACACATGTAGCGGCATGGTCACTGGGTATATGCACACCATGTGCGGCTGCTTAGGCGAATGCCGGGGTAGTACTTTCCCCCTCAGAACCCTAACTCCGTTCCTTCCGATCTTATCCTGACCGCACCCATCCCTAATCCCACCATGCGTATATACGTAATGTATGTATGTATGCTGGGAATTCATGATTGTGGCTGAAGGAGCTTTGAAAGCTCGAGCAGCCCGCCCTCCCCCTTGGGGAGGGAATGAAATACGTGGCCTTTTCCTTTTTCATTATTGTTTAAATTGGTTAGGTAATAAACATCTGATTGAAAATTGCAAGTTCAAGTTGCTCACAGTGTAATAAAAAGCATAATACCTTTTTACACTTAAATCAAATTCCTCAAAAGAACTATCCTCAAAATTTCCAAAACAATTCATACTTTCAAAACCAATATCAAAATGTCGCATCTAATAAATCTCAATATATTCTCGTCAAGATAACAGTCAAAATCCTTTATATGCCAGTCACTCTCAAAAAACATAAAATCACACTTCCCAAGCTACTATCTACTCAAAACAAAATGAACCTATTCACATTACAATACTTATGGATAGTGGAAGTCAAAACTCCTTTATAACTCAACTTTAGTTGACAAATTAGGTTATAGTACATATAATGAAAATTTAAATATTTCTGGAATTTCTCAAAGTCTCACATTCTCAAGTCAATAATTACTATACTTTTACACTCTAACGTTGGTTGCCCAAAAAGATTTAAAGTATCTTGTGTAGTACTTGACAAAATTACAGATAAGTTACTACAAACTCTCATATGTCCAAGAAAATTAAAAATTCCAGATCACATATTTTCAAACCTCGCAAACCCTGATTTTTCCACTCCGAATGAAATTGAAGTTTTACTTGGAGCGGATGTTTATTATGATCTATTAACATATGGGTTTGTAAAAATACGTAAAATCTCCCTACTCTTATCAAAACACACTTGGGATGGATACTCTCAGGAAATATTCTGCACTATTGTATTAATCAATTGCCCTCATTTTCTCTTATCTTATCACGTAACTACATTCTCTGAAAACGATATTGAACTCGATTCAATCCTTACAAGTTTTTGGAACATTTAAGAAATGCCAAATAAGTCTGTTCTCACTCCCAAAGATGAAATTTCTGCACGAATTTTCACTCGTACGACTAAAATTCTCGAAAATGGCCACTTTCAAGTTGATGTACCCCTTAAATCACACACAGAGCACCGCATGCTTAGTGGACCACTAAATATTGCTCAAAGACGATTTCTGCCTCTTGAAAAGAGATTCGAGAAAGAACCTAATCTGTTTACAGAGTATAAAAAATTAATAGATGAAAATTTATCTCTAAATCACGCCAGAATTGTTCCTCTCTCCCGCACTAACAAAATTGGCGAAAATAAATTTTTGATCCCTCACTGGTGTGTCATACGATAGTCGAGTTGAACTACCAAACTCAGACTTGTATTTAACGCTTCATGTAGAACATCATCAGATTTCTCTGAATGATGTTACCTTAAAAAGTTATCGTGTACAACCTGATTTATATGATATCCTTTGTCGTTTTCATACATTTAGGTTCGTACTCACCGCCGACATAGAAAAGATGTATAGGCAAATTAAGTTAAATCCAGATCAAGTCTTTTTACAAAATATTCTTTGGCGTGATTCTCCCCAAGATCCTTTATCATGTATTGAGCTTCTCACCGTCACATATGGGACTAATTTTGCACCCTTTGTCGCCACTCGTGTTTGAAAGAAATAGCTATTCAAGGAACGCAATACCCCCTTGCATCTAATGCCCTTCTTGCTCAAAGATATATGGATGATGTTTCAGCTGGATGCGATAATTACGATGAACTGAAAACTATTTACTCTCAATTAAATACACTCTTAAGTCACTCGGGATTTCATTTTAGAAAATGATGTTCCAATTCGAATAAATTCTTACACAGTATTTCTCATGAACAAATATCCGAATTTGATATTAAATTGTTAGGATTATCTTGGAACCCCTCTTCAGATAATTTTCAAGTATCATCTCCTGACACTCAAGTTGAGAATCATATTACTAAAAGAAAAATTCTCTCTACGATAGCGCAATGTTTCGATCCTCTTGGTCTTGTTAATCCAGAGATAGTCAAAGGTAAAATTTTAATGCAAAAACTTTAGTTGTTAAAAACGGACTGGGATGCAAGAATCTGCGATGCGATCATCTTAAAGGAATACCAGGTATTCCTCAAAAGTATCCCCCAATTAAAGTATCTTGGAATTCCTCGCTTCCTCCTTTTAGATAAACAATTCAAATGCATGGTTTTTCTGATTTAAGTACTGTTGCATATGGTGGTTGCATTTATCTCCGAGTAAAACATGCGGACAAGTCAGTATCTGGCATGTTAATATCGGCAAAATCTTGTATCTCACCTCTCAAAACAATTACTATACTTAAACTCGAATTATATGCTAAGGTATTACTTTCAAAATTAGTGAACAAAATTCTAAAAATCTATGATAATCTCGCAGACGAATTAGTACATCTTTGGACTGATCCACAATTAGCATTATTGTCGTGTAGAAGTCATCCCTCTCGCTGGAATAACTTTGTCGCAAACCGGGTATCACTAATTCAAGAACTAACATCAGGGTGTTATTGGCATTATATTAAATCTGAACACAATCCCGCAGATATGCTGTCTAGAGGTGAATTTGATTCAGAATCTCTTAACTTTTGGTTTTTTGGTCCACAGTTTTTACATGACCCTGAGCTTAATTTAACAACTCAAGAAAAAATTATAGAATTAAATAATCCTCCTGAAGAACGAAAGGTTTCTTTAGTTTCAGCTGAAACTCTTATCAATTTTTGGGTATCTATATTTTCGAAAGTGTCATCGTTCTCTCGCATGCAAAGGTCCCTAGCTTACATTCTTCGATTTATCTATAACTCAAAAAATCCCACAAATAAAATTGTTGGACCTTCAAGAACTCTCGAAGTCTTTAAATTTTGTTTTAAAACTCATTTCTCTAAGGAAATATTTGAACTGTCTAATAATAAATCGCTTTTAAATAAACAGCTCTTATCTTTTAAACTTTTCATTGGACCTGATGATTTAATTCGCGTAGGTGGTATATTACAAAACGCTGATATTAGTTATGAACAAAAGCATCCTGTTCTCTTGTCACCAAATAATTATATAGTTAATCTTATGTTACTTCACAAACACAAACGATTAGCACATGCACGTCCTCAAAATACTCTCTAATTCTCGATTGATATATTGGCCTCTTAATGGCCTTCATCAGGTGAAACGCCTCATCAGAAATTGCATACCTTGTTTTCGGTTCAACTCCATGGTGTCTCAACAAATAATGTCAGACTTGTCAAAAGACAGAGTTAAAATTTCGCGGCCTTTTGAAAAATGCGGAATTGATTTTGGAGGTCCGTTCATTATAAAGTCATCCAGATTGAGAAAAGCTCCAATTCAAAAATGTTATATTGTTCTTTTTATTTGTATGGTAACCAAAGCCATACATATGGAACTCGTATCTAATTTATCATCCCAAGCTTTTCTTATGACACTTAAACGATTTATTTCAGGAAGAGGAAACCCTCAAGTAATTTATACTGATAACACTACAAATTTTATTGGTTCGAAAAAGTATCAGAGATTTATATGACTTTTTTAAAAATTCTTCAAGTTATGTCTCTAGTCTATCCTATCTTTCTTCTAATGAAATCCAGTAGAAATTTATACCACCTAGGTGTCCGCATTGAGGTGGATCCTGGTAATCAGCAGTTAAAAGCACGAAACATCACATGTATCGCCCCATTGGTAATTCTCAATTCACGTTTGAAGAATTTTCTACAATGTTAACCCAAATAGAAGCAATTCTAAATTCGAGATCTCTCTGCTCTCTTATCTAATGATCCTTCCGATTTCCATTCTCTGACTCCTGGTACTGCTTTAACAGCCTTTCCCGATAAATCTGTTACGCATATTACTGACAATAGATTTAGATTTTGGCAACATATTTTTTGGAAGAGATGGTCAGTTGACTATCTCAATCGTTCACAAAATAGACCAAAACGTTTGAAACCTTCTATTAATTTAAAGGAAAATGATCTAGTGCTTATAAAAGAAGAAAATACTTCACTCCTCAACTGGCTGCTAGCTGGAGTGGTCATGCATGGTTCAGATGGAAAGGTCAGGGTTGTACGTTTGAAAACACAAGAGAATGAATTCACCAGAGGTATAACTAAATTATGTCAACTTTCTCAAGTTGATAATATTTAAAAAAAAATTCACCTAGCTCACTATTTATTAAATATTATTTTCGATAGTTTTCTTTTCCGTCGCTCTATTTGTTTTTACTCTCTTCTATTTTTAACTGCCTTAAGCCTTGCTTCTGCTGGAGGGGCAGGATGTTGAAGAAATCTTCTTCAACCCGCTATGTGTGTGTGTGTGTGTGTGCGTGTGTGTGCGTGTGTGTGTGTGTGTGTGTGTGTGTGTGTGTGTGTGTGTGTGTGTGTGTGTGTGTGTGTGTGTGGTGTGCGTGTGCGTGTGGTGTGCGTGTGTGTGCGTGTGCGTGTGCGTGTCGTGTGCGTGTGCGTGTGCGTGTGCGTGTGCGTGTGCGTGTGCGTGTGCGTGTGCGTGTGGTGTGCGTGTGCGTGTGTGTGTGTGCTGTGCTGTGCTGCTTGTATGTGCGTGCGGTTGCTGCATGCTGTGTGCATGTTGCAGGTGTGATTGCATTGTTTTTCGTGTGTGTGCAGTCGTTTGTTGCTGCTTGTGCGTGTTGTCGTTGGTGCGTGCGTCGTGCGTGCGTGTGTGCGTGTGAATATATATATATATATATATATATATATATATATATATATATATATATATATATATATATATATATATATATATATATTTCACTTCACCTAAACTACTTATAAACGCATCCTTTGTGTTTAGTAACGGTTTAAGTGCTTCAATGAGAGTTTTTTCTTTGAAATAATCATACACGCGTTGAGGTAATGCACACTTAAAATTACTGTTTTCATAACTACACGTCTACCATACTTACTAATAATTACAGTTACATCTATCACTTTACGCTTTTTAACCATATTAATTCCATGTTTAACAATTACAATTACTGACTAATTTCAACACCACACTGCGGTTTATATAAGAAAAAGTGCCCTTGACTTGAGTACTTACCAGAATAATTTTCACCTTGACCTGCCCATGCGCTAAGCCTGTTACATGAGTCATTGATTAACAATACTTATTGTGTTATTTCTAAGAATTTGACGTTCAAGCCTCTCTCTCTCCCGTTTCCAAGAACTGATACTATTTTTAGATTTCTAAAAATTGTAGTAGGCCACGCCTCCTAAAGGCCAATCAACTTTAAGAAATTGTGCTATATATAATCATAACATAATACCCCTAGGGGCTAATAAAGTTTGACCTTTAAAAGTTCAATGGACTTCCCGGAACTAGTCCTATTTTAAATTTTTAAGAATTCGTCAACTTCCGAGTTTAAGGAATCAGAAAACTTTAAGCTTAATTAAGTCAATCAACTTTGAGGTTTTCCCCTCTAGTTTCTAAGAATTCTAATATGGCATCTCTAGAGGTCATTGTACTTTAACCTGGAAGAGTCCAGTAAACTCCAATTTCTAAGAATTGCAATATGATACCACTACTGTAAATACTGGCATTAGAAGGGTGAAAGAACTTCGCACTTAGGAAGGTCAATGAACTTAGATCCTACTTTTAGAATTCTAATTGTAACATGACACGCCTATCGGTCAATAAATTATGACCTAGAAATGGCAATAAACTTTAAGAAATTGTTCTTTTATTAGGTTTCTAAGAATTGTGATATGAGACGCCTAGAAGTCAATTAACCTTGAGGTCCTTAGACTTTGGAAATGTCAATATACTTTGGTTCTACTTTTAGATATCTAAGAATTGTAATATGACACCCTCTAGAAGATAATGAGCTTTGACCTTGAAAAGGTCAATTAACCAGCTACAATGTTAAATGTGGCAACACCGCATAACTTTGAGACATGGCAATACTGTAAAGTGGCCCAGAATCGTTATATCTATATTACTTCATAATAAAAAGCCTATGAAAAATGATTTTTCCAAATCTCGTTTTTTTCCGGAAATCTCCTGAAGTATTCGGAATTTTTAAAATGCATTTAATCAAGGACCAATTTACGCAAGTTTTCTCTAATTTAACCGTCCTCTTATCGCGTACTGTTTGCAAGATCCCGCGCTGTTTTTAACGTTTATCAAGTTTTATTTTTAGTTATAGTTCAGTAGTGGGTGTTAAAGCGATAGGTCGGTTTGTGATGGCTCCAGCTTCTACCTTGGATTGGTTTGCAAGTCCGGATTAAATGATAATTTCTAATTCAATAGAGTTACTGTATGGTACCGGTGAGTTTTTGAACATATTGTAGACTCAGCGGGTCTGATATTAATAATGGACAAAGACAAGAAGCTAACCATTAAAATTTTATAACGTGTACAAAAAAGGCGCGTAAATAACGTTTAGGATTGCTGTAGGGTTGAAGTTCTACGAAAAAATTACGGTTCTTTAAATTCATATCAGATGTGATTGTCAAAACGCAAATACCGCCCCTTTGTCTTGAACTCAACAGGTAAACATTTTTTGCAATGACAATCAATCATAGAAAACTAATAAATTAACAATTGTAACTGGATCGAAGCAGCATTCAAAAGCAAATAAATAAACAAATAAACAATAACTATCTATTTGTAAGCGAAATTCTGAATGAAATACGGTTTTGTTCTCTCAAATAAACGAAACGCATTTTAGTAGTTAAATGAAAGAAAGGTCAAGTCGTTAGGAGAATCCGGGCGTCTATTGTAAAAAATTTTAAAACCGACAGTAAATGAAGTAAGTCAATAAATACAGCAATTCAGTTGTTAATAGTAAATCAAACATACTAAATTGAATAGTGCCTCATAGTTTTACAATTTAAATAATTAGTATCCCTCGCCTCGTTACAATATTCATTTTATAAATAAGAAATGTATCCATTTAAGGAAAATTTAGTTTTACTAAAAGTCCACATTATCGATTGAAGTACAATACCGTAGTCTATTCTCAAATAATAAAACAAGAAACCAGGTAAAGGCAAAGGGAAAGCAGGTAGGCGCGTCATCAGCAATTGTAAATTAAAAATTTTAATAATTAAAATCTAAAATAGTAAATAGCATATTATACGAATCGAGTAAATGAAATAGAGTTGCATAGTGTCAAGTTAAATAATTAACATACTGCACCTCCTTTGCAATATTCATTTAATAAATAAGAAATTTAAAGAAGTTTTACCCTAAAAGTTTACTTTTTTCGATTGAACTCAAATACCTTGTTTTATTTGCAAAACAATAGAACAAGAAAGCGGGTAAATTGTAAATGTTTTTTTTTTTTTTGTAATAAAAATTTGAACATAAAAGAGTATCGTACTTTTAAGTTAAATAAGTATAGCTTTATTCGATGCTTTCAGTTAAATACATGTTAATAATGTTAAATGACAACTTCTAAATCAATTAAATAAGGGTAAGCGTCTGAACAGGTTTTTATACCCAGTGGTTTGAATATTAATAATAAATAAAGATAATGATAATAATCAAACCAGTAAAAGGCTCTTTAATTGAAATAGGCGCGAAATAACGTTTTAGGATTACTACAGTATTTACGAAAAATACGGCTCTATTAAACTCATGTGAGTGTTAAAACTTTAACAAAAAAAAAGTATAAACCAAACGTAAACCTTTTGTTTAAGGAGTGGACCGAACAGGTATACATTGTTGCAATAACGGTGAATTCATAGAGAACTAATAAATAGTTATTTAAGTATCACGTGCTCGCGACAATAACAAAACTGACTTGATAAATAAAAGTAAATGACATGGAAGTAACTATAACTCGAAAAGCAAAAAAAGAGAATAAAAATAAAATAAATAAAATAAAATAAAAATAAATAAATAATAATTGAATCGTTTGGTCGCTAATAAATACCAGCAAGTCCGGTGAGGGGCGCGAAACCAGGAATCGCGTATAGAGCAGTATGGTTGAAACGCGTGGTGTGATTGAAAGGTAGGTAAGATGAAAAAAAAAATGTACATGTATATGTACATTTGTGAGATTCATACAGTAAGTATACGATCTATTATTTTTATCTATTTATTATGTCGTGACAGTAGACATAACTGTTCGGTAGTAGGACGATACCGTTAGTAGGGAATGCTACATCGTCCGGGGCACGATTTGGCCAGTAACCGGTCTGCTCGCTAGGGTATTACTCAAGAGAACAATACAATTGCCTCGGATCGACCTGGCTACAAGGGGCGGTCAAGGTCGAAACAGACAGGCCCCGTTGCTGACGACTGTGCAAGGAATGAATGGCGAGTCGGTACGTGGAATGTTAGAGGTATGCATGGTAAAGAATTTGAAATTTTGAATGTACTGTTTGAAAGACACCTTGATATTCTGTGTGTATCGGAGACAAAGCGCAAAGGAAAGGATGCTGTGGAGATGGAGGATGGTAGCCTGGCACTATGGTCAGGAGTTGAGACGGAAGTGCATGGCGCAAAAGGAGTTGGGGTGATCATAAGTGAACGAGCGAAAAGATGTGTTAAACAGTACGAATTGGTCTCTCCCCGGGTAATATGGGATAGAATGAAAGTGGAGTTTCGAAGAATTTTTCTTATTGCATGCTATGCACCGGTGAATGGAGAAAGAGACCAGGAGCTTGAGAACTTCTGGAATGAAGTGGAGAACGTGTTGAACGTATGTAAGCCAAACGAAAGAGTGATTATATTAGGGGATATGAACGGATGGGTGGGTGTACAGAGAGAACATAGTGAACGCGTTCTAGGAAAGTTCGGAGACCAAAGAATCAATGAGAATGGTGAACACCTGCTGAACATCTGTGTGGAGAGAAGCCTGTTTGTATCCAATACGTGGTTTAAACATAAAAATGTGAATATGTATACATGGCAAAGAGGTGAATCTAAAAGTATGATAGACTTGATAGTGTATGATGAACGGCTTAGAAAGCTGGTGAAAGACACAAAAGTAATGCGCGGAGCGGAGTGTGGATCGGACCACTTTTTGGTTATATCGAGAGTGCGAACGTCCAGAATTAGGGTTGACAAACTAGTGGATAATGGTGCGAGAATGAAATACGCAGATGCTGTCAATAAAGAGTTGAATGTGAATGACAGTGTGGAACGAACAAATAAAAGCACTGACGTTGAAAGTGCATGGATAAGCTTAAAAACTCTGTTGTCAATTGTGCCGTGCGAATATGTGGAAGAGTGATTGTAGGTAGACAGAAAAATGTGCTTGGTGGAATGAGTCGGTAAAAAGGCAGTAAGTAAGAAAAAGATGCGTACATGGCAATGATTGCTGCAAAAATGAGACTGAGAAGAAACGATTGTATGAGGTGTACAGATTAAGAAACAAAGAAGCGAAGGAGGCAGTGAGAATAAGTAAAGAGGAAGTGATGGCTGTGGAAGGAGAGAAATGCAGAATGATTTTGAGGGAAACAAAAACTCTTCTGGAAATGGGTCAAAAATACAAAACGTGGCCCAAAACAGAACGCTGCAGGAGTGATGAATGATAGAAACGAAATAGTATGGGACGATTGTGAAGTGAGGAAATGCTGGCAAGAATATTTCGGAAAGCTGTACAGTAGTGAGGAACGTAAGACTGAAGGGTTAAATAAGGAGAATATAGAAGAAAGGATGAATGAAACTGAGAAGGATATTGGAATAAATGAGGTAGAAAACGGTAGGAAGGTTGAAAAACGGCAAGGGAGCAGGCTAGATGAAATCACTGGTGAAATGCTCAAGTATGGTGGTACAAAGCTTATACGAAGATTGCGTGAATTATTCAATGTATGCCTTATGTGGAAAAGTGCCGAGTGATTGGAAAAGCGCGATCATTGTACCATTGTATAAGGTAAGGGAACAAGAGTGATTGTAAGAACTACAGAGGAATAAGCTTGCTCAGCGTGCCTGGTAAAGTATTTGGAAGAATACTGATTGATAGAGTACGAGAAACTACACAATCTAAGATGTGGGATGTCAAGGTGGCTTCATGCCAGGAGAGGATGTGTCGATCAGATGGTTGCTCTCCAGCAGGTGATCGAAAAGTGTTTAAAGGTAAAAGGAAGTTGTACTGTGCGTTTGTAGATCTGGAGAAAGCTTATGACAGAGTGAATAGAGAGAAGCTGTGGAAATATTAAATGAATATGGCGTAAATAAAGGTCTAATAAATGGAATAAGGGCAGTATACAACGGTAGTCGGGCATGTGTTAGGGTGAGAGGAGGTGTGAGTGAATACTTTAATATTGAGCAAGGAGTGCGACAAGGCTGTGTGATGTCACCGTGGTTGTTCAATGTATACATGGATAAATCTCTTGACAAGCATGTAACGATACAAATGGTGTAATGGTTGGTGACGTAAATGTACGACTCCTGGTGTATGCAGATGACACAGTCTTATTAAGTGACAGTGCGGATGAGCTGCAAACCGCTCTGAGGAAGTTTGATACAGTCTGTAGAGCATGGACCTAAAGGTAAACGCGAACAAAACTAAGATTGTGGTGTTCAATCGGGAAGGTAAAGGAGAGTAGAGTATTTACTCTGCAAGATGAAATCGTGGAGCAAGTGGACGAGCTGGTATATCTCGGTAGAATGTTTACTGCAGATGGTACAATTGAGAGCGAGATTGGACGAAGGTCAATGCTGGAAGGAAAGTGATTGGAAGTATGTGGACGATAATGAGAAATGAAAGCATGAGCCTAGCTGCGAAACGAGCAATCTATAATGGCGTATTCGTCCCATCAGTACTGTATGGAAGTGAGACATGGGTATGTCAAAAAAGCACGAAAGAAAAATAAATGCTGTGGGTATGAGATTTCTGAGAAGCGCATGTGGTAAAACGAGAAGGGACAAGATAAAAATGAATGCATAATGAGGGAGTGTGGTGAGGAAAAGACGATGATGGATAGATATAAAAGTTGTACATTACGTTGGTTTGGTCACATTGAGAGAATGAATAACATAAGATTAACGAAACAAATATATGTGGGTGAGTTAGGAAAGCGGCCTGGTAGGCCGCGTAAAACTTGGCCTGAATGTAGTAGAATCTATGATAAAGGAAAGAAAGATAAGGAGTTCTAAAAACAAAAGGGCATGTCAGAGACTATGTATGAATCTTGCGGAAGCTAGGGAGGTATGTAGAGAATTGAAAGCATGGCGAAAGATTGTGAATGAAACAATAAATAAGAGTTGCAGGGATTACGCTTTTGCCTACCCTTGCAAGGGAATCGGCGTGAAGGTTTAAGTTAAGTAAGTAATTTTTATAGCTATTAGCATAAATGGAGAAAATATAATAAATCATTTTAAGGGAGAAAAATCAATAAAATACTTAGCGTAGTTTAAAACGGTTGGTTTGCCTAAAGTCCAAAACGAGCTGCCGCGTTAGAGCAAAAATGAAACTATGAACGATGAATAGGACTATCAAATAATAACTGAAAAAATTTTAAAAACTATCCAAATTTACCTAAAATATACCTCCAGTTCTTTATAAAGCCCGGACTACAATGCCACGAATCTGGCTTAGTGTACAATTTGTTTGACTAAATAGGGTGTGCATAATGCAACCTCTGCAACAAAATATATATATATATATATATATATATATATATAAGGGTTTTACAAAACTTGTGCAAAAATTATGCAGCATTCTAATTTTACAAAATAAAGAAAAAGCCTCCTTAATCATGGGTCCTAATTTGAACGGTTTGCTGTCTTTCTGTTTGTGTTTTTACAAAAATCTCTATAAATCGTGTTTCATGCGAGATAGAAACATCAAAATCGGTACAGTAGTGTATCTTACTACTACAAAAGAGTGTTTAAAAGTACAATATTAAATCTTATTACATTTCAAAATGGCAGCCATTTAAAAATTTTAATGTCAAATTGCATGAAAACTGTTACAAATTTCGAAAAAATACACATTACACAAAAAAATGTTAAATTTAAAGAAAAATCAAACGACACCTCAATTTTAAAAACTGGGCATAAAATAACGGAGATATGGATAATTTACTGAATATTTCATAACGCTGACACATCACATCAGTACAAATTGTTAAGCTGAAAATATTTTAATGTATTGATATGTTTTAGCAATATCAGCTGTTAACAATAGAAGATCTGATACTAACCAACAATTAAGTCAGCTGTGCATTTAATTTTCAAATCAAACTTATTGACAGTAATTGTTAATTGTATTACAATCGTGCTTATAAGGTCCTTATTTGTCGGAACTTGCTTAATTAATTAAAATTGTATTTTAATTACTTATTATTTGTGTATGGCTGGATATCCCTATAGTCATGAAGCAGACATGATTTTCATTTACGGTAAAGCTAACGGCAATGGTCATTTAGCATCCCGGCTTTATCAAGAATGTTTCCCTGATCGACAACACCCGTACCACTCAACATTTGCTGCTGTCTATCGACGACTTGTAGAGAATGGTACGTTATTTCCTTCTACTAGAGATCGAGGAGTCCAAAGACAAGTTAGGACTCCTAATTTGGAAGAAAACATCATACAACGAGTGGAGGAAAATCCAGGTGTGAGTACCAGGCAGTTAGGATCAATTCTTAACGTTGATCACGTGACAGTGTGGAGAGTGCTGCACGAACATTGTTAGACCCTTACCACCTACAGCGTGTACAAGCTCACTTTCGACTAAGATTGCAATTTTGCCGATGGCTATACCAAGAGATTAACAACCCTTTCTTCTTACAGTCAATCTTGTTTACTGATGAAGCCTCATTTAATAGAGATGGAATTGTAAATCTCCACAACAACCATCAATGGGCGTATGAAAACCCTCACAAAACTCACCAAGACAACAGTTCAAGATAAACGTTTGGGTCGGTATTGTAGCAGACTGTTTGATTGGTCCATTTGTGTTACCTGACAGACTTAATGGCGATGCTTACAGAGCGTTCCTGGAAAATAATTTGCCCGAGCTTTTACAAGATGTACCTTTGGCCGTGAGAGGCAATATGTAGTTCATGCATGATGGAGCTCCTCCACATTTTCGGTTAAATGTAAGACAGTTCCTAGATGAAACCTATGGACGACAATGGATAGGCAGAGGAGTACCAATATCATGGCCCCCGCGGTCGCCAGATTTAAATCCGATTGATTTTTACGTATGGGGTCATTTAAAACCTTTAGTATATGACAGACCAATTGACACAAGAGATGGTCTTCTACGGCGTATCATTGATGCTTGTGAAACCATCAGGAATACTTGCGGCATTTTTTAAAGAGTCCGGCAGTCCATGACCCGTCGAGTTGATGCTTTATCAGAGAAAATGGAAGGCACATAGAGCATTTATTGTAATGTAAACCGAAAAAGTTAGTCACTCGAATAATACATTAAGTTGTAATTTAATTTATCAATCTTGTAAATAATAACCTAATTTTGTACTTTTTTAGTTTCATTTTGCAGTGTTTAATGCTTTACATCATTTATAAGGCTAGAATATGCTAATAATTATTATAATTTTTTCTGAAAACAATTAATGTATGCCATGTAAGAGGAAAAAAAAAAAAAGGTAGAAAAGAAAAAAGGGGAAAGAAATATTACGTTGGTTATGGTCACATTGAGAGAATGAAAACTAAGATCTAACGAAACAAATATATGTGGGTGCACGATTTTTAGAAAGGCCTGGTAGGCGTAAAACGTTGTGAATGTTAGAATCTTGATAAAGGAAAGAAAGATAAGGAGTTTAAACATAAAGGGCATGTCAGATGACTATGTATGAATCTTGCGGAAGCTAGAGGTATTGTAACAGTTTTCATGGAAAGATTGTGACATGAAAATTAAATAAGATGGCTGCCATTGTTTTGCCTACAAGGGAATGGTGAAGGTTAAGTAGTAAGTTAATTTTAGCTATTAGCATAAATGGAGAAAATATAATACACTCGTTTTAAGGTAGAAATCAATAAGATACTAGCGTACTGTAAAACCGATGTTGGTATGCTAAAGTCAAAATGCTCGCGTTAGAGGAAACACGAAATTTATGAGACGTTATGTAATAGGACTACAAACATAAGAAGACAGCAAAACCATTTCAAATTAGGACTATCCATGATTATAGGAATATTTCTTTAGTTCTTGTATAAAGCCCGGACTACAATGCACGAATCTGGCCATTAAGTTTGTTTGACTAAATGTATAATGAAACACCTCTGCATATATATATATATATATATATATATATATATATATATATATAAAGGTATTTAACAAAATTTGTGCAAAAATTATGCATCATTCTAATTTACTTATTTAATACCTACTATGATTGGACATATCTTAGAAAAAAATTGTTTTAAATTTTTATGCCCTCTAACGGTAAAGCTAGAAACTTGAAAGTTATTTCCAGCGATTTTCTTTGGCCATTTTTTCGCAAAGCTGTACGATAAACAGTTTCTGAGATTATAGCCGGAGGATCTGCTTATTGGTCCAACCGGTATAGATGAGGTTATCTAATGGTTTTACAGCAAAGCTCTCCATATGATGAAGGGGGATTTAAACAAATAATGTCGTACTTCACAGTGCCACTTCTTAAAAATAACAGTACTGCCTATATCTAAAATTTAAAAGTACCTACCAATTAATTTAATTTATACTTTCAAAGAAAAAGTCAAAAATATTTTAAAATTGTTCCTTTCTTCAATTAATAGAATATACCTATACTGCCACATGGATATATCCCGAACACTGTTATTTGTTACTATAAACGAGTTTGCCCAAAATACTGCCTAAATATAAAACAAAGTCTGTTCGTAATAACATGCTCTCATTAAGGCAAATTAATAGCTAACTATACCCTTTCGCATTTTATTTATAAGTAAAACATAATCAGAAAATTGATGAAGTTTCGCTCTGGATTTTAAAAATTACTTCACATTCTATATATGACGTCTAGACCGATGTACAACAAAAATAGAAAGCTGTTCACTTTTCCTATCTTAACAAAGGCAGATAAATTTATTAATGAAGGAAAGGTTATTTTTCAAATCTAAAAATTATTTCGCCTTTCTTATAATTTGTTTGCTTGGCTTGCATAAACTTTAAACATGTTGAAATTGCTATTGATATATAAAATTATTGCAGAATGCGTTTTAAACAACTCCACTATTAGTATCTACAAAATAAAACCTAAGAAATGTAACAATTTGTCAATATAAACAAAAATATTCATTCAACGTTATATCGCAGCTTACTTAACCTTTTTATACTGCAATTACTATTGGCCTATCAGCTTGAAAATTTCAACGTACTTGACCTTCGGTGTCCACAAAATTGCCACAATACTACTATAAAGCATAATTTTACTGAAGGTATCTTATTAACAAGTTAAACTACACATTTTATCATCAGATTATAATTTATTCCATCTAATTGTTCCGGTAATTATATACCACAGGCATAACAGGAAATTTTTGTATTGTATAAATTTAGAGTAGGAAATACAGAAATTCTTTAGATGCTCGAGTAAACATCCTGTCTTACGATTCATGAACTAATTTAAAAAAATTACGTGCTGAAATAGTCATCTACATTATTTCCTTTTATTTAGTTGTTAAGCTTTTCTTTATTTATACAGTATTGTCACAAGTTAAAATACTCTCATACGTTGTTACAGAAAAATTGCATAAAAGCTTCTTTCTTTATCTCTAGTTATAATTCTACCCACTCAATTGCAGAACATTGAAGTTGTACTGCTTTAACATGGTAACTCTGTTCCATCTTATTTTGCATTAAAGCAGGTTGTGGAGATCTACGAAGAGTGTGGTAGCACTGTTAAAAGAACAAAAAGTTATTACCGTAGCTAAAGTGAAACTAATACAGCGTTGCAACATAGTTTATCGCGATATTTCGACTTTGTTTGCACAAAAATCGTTGAATATTGAGTCCTCAGACCTTAAGCGTCTATTATCTACATAAGATGGAAATTGTGCATTTTTTAAATTAGTCATAAATGACAACGTGTCTTATCGAATACAATGAGATGTTTTGCACTTCATGTGAATACATGCGTTCGTGATTAAATTTGTTCCTAAATGTATCCGTTTAAGTCGTAGCTAAATGGAATTAACCACAAGATTGCTGTTTTTGTATCCACCGACGAAAACGAAATATTTATATGCATTTTCACTAAAATTTTGATGCCGAACAGTGTCTTCTTCCACCAGTATTATATCACCAGAGGAATGTGAATCTGAATCGGGTTCTCTTACTGCAATAATAACATTGTGGGATGTCAAAAATTCAATCAAAAATTTCCCATGATTCTCCAATCATTTGAAATAATCTTTCCTTGTGCGAACAAAAATGTTACCACATGTAGGTGAACATTTGGATAAAGCCTCAATCCATAATTTCTGGATCATATCTTTCGATGGAGGTTCAAAACTTATCTTTTTATTTTAATACTTTCGATGTCCGGAATAGTTCACTGAGAAACTAAAAACCAAATACATATTTAACGCGTTCACGAAAAGTGATTTATGTTCTCACTACACCATTACGATAAGTTCCCTACTACTTTTCCTCGTTTCATTATTTTTAAGGTGCACCTTAAAATTTGTAAATTTGTATTCTATGCGATGACTTTTGGCATTTTCTCAATAAATTATTATTAATTAGATGAGACTTCATCATCTTGTGCGTTACTCAACCAGGCAAAACAGCACGATTATTTTTGCCAGGACGGCATCAAATTTTGACAAGAAAAAAATATCTCGGCCGGTTTTAATCCAAAATAAGGTAGAACTGAGTATACAGTTAGTTGCTAGACACGAATACACACTTTCACCAAAAAATGAGACAAATCGACTTCATTGAAAAGATATGACGAAACATTGGTTTGGTGAAGATCCATAATTCACCCTGTATATTAATAAACAAAACAAGAAGACATTTTTAATGGTCATTTGATAATCCCCTATGGTAGAAGTATGTACAGTTCCTCGTGACTCACCCTGTATAACACTACATGTTTGGAACCAAGTAGGTCCTAAGCTGTGAGAATGCTTAATTTTACTTTTAGAATAGCCCACGTTTGTCGTTTAGAACAATGTTTTCATAAAATAATTGTATTTCTGCTGCTGATTACACCACTTTCAACTGCTCTTGCTAAACATTATCGTCTCTCCATCAATTATCAAAGCTTTGTAACCGCTACTTTTTAAACGCAAGACTACGTTCTTATTGGAGCTAGCGCCTGTTATAAGACTGTAACTGTCGACGGATCTCTAACGTGTTTATTAAACTGTCAAGGATTTTCTGTTGACCAAAACCAGGAGTTATGCTTATTTGGTTTTCCATCCAGATGAAAAATGGATTTGGCAGTCGTTATTAATTTACCCAAGAAATGTATATTGTTTTTTTAATAAATTGTGAATCCTCTCGCAAAACTCCATACTTTTTGGAGAATCAGTCACTTTTATTTCTTGTAAAATCTGAATGTTGTATGACTTTAGTTTAAATTCTTTTTTCATAATTTCTTTTACTGAAGATCCAGGAATATGGACTAAACGTGAGGTTTTTCTTATTACCAAGCTTAGTTTTCTAGAATTTGTAACGTTTTATTCAATAAATTTTTATTGTTTTGATACTATTCTCTTTTTACGTTCATGTACTCCAAAATCTTTTATGCTAAATTTTAATTGAACTTTTGTGGGTAGATATGAATAAACGTGTTTCTAAAACTTAGCTGGATTTCTTTTATTGATTTGATTATAGTAAACACAATAACGCAATTTCCTTGTTCGCTTAATAAGAACATTTTGCAAGATAGCAATATATCCGCAATAGTATAAAAAAAACCTTCTAAAAATCCAAACACTTTTGTGAAAACCGCACTTGCTGTCTTTTCCCATTCCGTCATTATCCAAGGTGAAAATGGGTCAAAATGTGAATCGACCACCCACTATTTGACTGAACTATTCGTTTTCCGACAAACATGTGATCATAGTTGTATAATTAAGTAAATAAATTCCCGTTTTATCCTACTCATAACTTGATCTTCATGTTTGCCTAAAAAACTTTTTTCCGGTCGCGAATAGGAGCATGACAAAGAAGGCTGTCAGCGTCGGGGGATATGCAAATATTTATCTGCTATTTACAAATCCTACTAATTTTTTTGTTCTCTCTAAAGTGTGCAGTATACCAGTAAGATTTCTGTTTAACTATGACTAAATACTAAATTAGTGATATTACTCTAGTACTAAAAATACCTCAAAACGTAAATCACCAACAGGAGGCTGAGCATAGGGAATACCTTCAAATGCGGAAAAAACTCGTCCTTCGTATGATATTTTGTGATAACCTGTAATTTTTCCTAGCGAAGTTTCAATTAAAGGTGCCGGATCCCCAAACGAACCTATAAATACATAACAAAGTTTACTAACACGTGTCAGAGTAAAAATATTAACGTACCGCCTATATATAAAAATAGCATAAGGTGTAGCATTTTAAAATTAGTTATAACAATAATTCACTGTACAAATTACTATTTCAATTTATATAATCTATACTTGTTTATCAGTTATCACTCACTATCACACTTGATAAGAACACATTCTCAATTAGAAATGACTATAAAATAATTACTCTTAACTGTGTTTATGTTATAATTGTGGCAACTACGTAATATTTTTCTTAATTACGTCAATGAGCTCTTACTTGTTACAGATAATACCGTTGAATGACTCGACTATAATACACTTCTAGCTACGACCTAGGAGTGTCTCATAACGATTACAGTATGAATCAAAGTGGTTTACGTAATAGGTATAATCAAGTAATTATACATTACTATAATGCGTTAATTTATAAACCTAGAATCGTACTTATATTTTTAAGCACCACAAGTAGAAATGTAAAAAATATTTTTCTGGTTCATACGTAACTAGAGACAAGGAATAGCTATTAAAATTACTCAGCTCAATATACATAACTAAATTTATATGTTTATGAATCACTTCCTCTTTATATTATTCAATACTAATAATCATTGGTATGATATTCACTTCAGTATAGAATAATCAACTCTATTTTATTATAATTAAATGCCGCCATTTTATCCCTACTATCCGCATGCACGCACGCACGCACGCCGCACGCACGCACGCACGCACGCACGCACGAACCCACCACACACACACACACACACAAGCGCACACACACGCACACACGCACACACGCACACACGCATACTCGCACACACGCACACACGAACTCAAGCACACACGCACACACGCACACACGCACACTCGCACACACGCACATACCACACACACACACGTACACACGCACACACACACTCTCACACACTCACACCACACACGCACACACGCACACACACACACACATCACACAGCACACACACACCACACACACACACGACACACACACACGCACGCACGCACACACGCACACATGAACACACGCAAACACGCAAACACGCAAACACGCAAACACGCGAGCACGCAGGCACGCAGGCACGCACAGCGCGTAAGCACGCAAGCACGCAAGCACGCAAGAACGCACGCACGCACGCACGCACGCATGCACGCAAACACGCATGCACGCACGCACGCCCGCACGCAATCACGCACTCAAGCACTCAAGCACACCGGCACGCACGCACGATCGGACGGACGTACGACGCACGGACGCATGCACGCACGCACACACACATACATACACACACACATAGACACACACACATAGACACACGCGCGCGCGCACACACATCTACGCACGCACGCACGCGCGCACGCTCTCGCACACACACAACACACAACGCACACACACACACGCACACACATACACACACACACACACACACACACACCCAGACTCACATAGACAAACACACAAACACACAAACACACAAACACACAAACACACAAACACACAAACACACAAACACACAAACACACAAACACACAAACACACAAACACAAAACACAAAGACACAAACACACAAACACACAAACACACAAACACACAAACACACAAACACACAAACACACAAACACACAAACACAACACAAACAACAACACAACCACACAGCACACCACACCACACACACACACGCACACGCACACGCACACAGCACACACACACACACACCACACACACACACACCACACCACACACCACACACACACACACACACCACACACACACACCACACACAAACACACACACCACAACACACACACAACACACAACACCAACACACAACACACAAACACAACACAACACAACACACAACACACAAACACACAAACACACACACACACACACAACACACAACACAACAACACACAACACACAAACACACAAACACACAACACACACAACACAAACACAAACACACAAAACACACAAACACAAACACACAAACACACAAACACACAAACACAAACACACAAACACCACACAAACACACAACACACACACAAACACACAAACACAAACACAACACACAAAACAAACACACAACACACAACACACAACACACAACACACACAACACACACACACACACAAACACACAACACACACACAACACACAACACACAAACACACACACACACACAAACACACACAACACACACACACAAACACACAACACACACAAACACACAAACACACAAACACACAAACACACAACACACACAACACAACACACACACACAACACAAACACACAAACACACACACACAACACACACAAACACACAAACACACAACACACACACACAAACACACAAACACAACACAACACAACACAAACACACAACACAACACACAAACACAACACACAACACACAAACACACACAAACACACCAAACACACAAACACAAACACACAACACAAACACACAACACACACACACACAACACACAAACACACAACACACAAACACACAAACACACAAACAACACACAAACACACAAAACACAAACACACAAACACACAAACACACAACACACACAAACACAACACAAAACACAACACAAACACACAAACACACAAACACAACACCAACACACACAACACACACAAACACACAACACACACACACACACACAAACACACACAACACACACACACACACACACACAAACACACAGAACACAAAGACACAGCAAACACAACCACACACACACACAGAACACAACCACACACACAACACACAAACACAAACACACAAACACACAAACACACAACACCAACACACAAACACACAAACACACAAACACACAAACACACAAACACACAAACACACAAGACAGGCAAAACACAAGAACACACAAAGACACAAGCACACAAGACACACAAAACACAGAACACAAAGCACCAAGCACAAAGCACAACACACAAACACAACACACAACACCAACCACAAACACAACACAAACACACAAACACAACAAACACAAACACACACACACACAACAGCACAAACACACAAACACACAAACACACAAACACACAAACACACAAACACACAAACACACAAACACACAAACACACAAACACACAAGCACACTCGCACACACGCACAAACGCACACACGCACACACGCACACGCGCACACGCGCACACGCGCACACACGCACACACGCACACACGCACACACGCACACAGGCACACAGGCACACACGCACACACGCACACACGCACATACGCACACACGCACATACGCGTGAGAGAGGTAGAGTGGGAGAGAAGGAGAGAGGGAGAGAGGGAGAGAGAAAGAGGGAGAAAGGGAGAAAGGGAGAGAGGGAGAGAGGGAGAGAGGGAGAGAGGGAGAGCAGGAGAGAAGGAGAGAGGGAGAGAAGGAGAGAGGGAGTGGGGGAGACAGGGAGAGAGGGAGAGAGAGAGAGAGAGGGAGAGAGGGAAAGAGGGAGAGAGGGGCGAGGGAGAGAGTGGCAGAAGGATAGGTGGAGTTCAGTCAGGGCCAGTCGCCCTGGTTTAGTCAAGTTTGTTGATAATTGAATCTAGGAGCTTGTATCGAAAATGGATTAGTTTCTTAGCGTATGGGGGAGATTTGGACGACAGCATAATTTTACCAGAATGATTGAGGCATCAATTTCATGCAAAGTAATCGACAAAGAAATTGGCTTTGTCAGCAGATGTACTAAAATGTTTGCTTATGGCTCTAGCTAATGACCAAAAACAAATTCTTTGTATTTATGCTCTTCAAACTTCTTTTTGTCGTTGGTGATGGTAGTTTTGCAACTATTTTTTGCGGCAATACAGTCGGCGTGATTTTCGACAGATTTATTTGATTTCCATTTGGTACAGAGTTTATGCTTTTGCGATAATGCAATTCTATTATGATTATGCTTTTTTGGAATGTATAACTCCATGCCCATCAGGATAACTTCAGTAATTGAAAGCTCAAAGTTTTAAGAGGCAAAAAAATTTCGCAGTCCACTCCATTTAGCTGGTTTAAAACACCACCATAATTCTATTTGTTTTGCGAGTAACAGTGGGATTGGGTACAGAGGAAGTTTTTTCTACTAGGCAATCTTCTGATTGACCAAGTGGGGAAAGGACTCTTGTTTTATACGCAAGTGAGTTAGTTGTAAGGAATAAGTCCAGGATATGTGGAGTATGGTTAGGGTTATCAGCCATTGTGGTGGGCTCGGAAATCTTTTGTGTGAGATCACAGGATACAGCAAATACTTCTGCACCATGACCTGCGGGATTTGTGGTAGATGAGAATTGATGCCACTTGGAGTTGTGGACATTAAAATCTCCCAGAATTAATATATCGCTAGATCTAAATATTGATAAGAGGTAGTCTATTTTCAGATTAAGGTAATCAAACGGACCTTGCAAGTTATTATCATTGGGAGGCCTATACAAACAACAGTAGAATTTCATAAATTGGGGCTTAGAACATTTGAACCAAACCGGACATCCTCTTACAACGTACGTTGTCCTTGTTATACACATACTCCTCCTTTAAGGCGAAAGTTAGAGTGGAGGTTGTATCTAGGAAATTTCATGTCAAGCAAATCAGAACTTCCAGGTGAAACTTGTATTTCTGATAGGAACAGAATGTCCCAATGTTGATTCTTTCGATCTGACTCTTCCTAGTCTTGATTTTGGCGTTGACAAATTTTTGTTGGCTTTCGACCGTTAGAGGGTGTTCCTGTCTGTCATCTTCAAGGCACTTTAACAATATTTAATTAATTAAGGATTGGTTTTATACGTTTATCAAACTGTTATATTAACACCAAGCTTATGTTTATGCTCTAATCTTTTTCATGTTTCATAAATTTGTTGGAACCATTCTTACAGATATTTCCATTTACTGGATTTGTTATTAAAGCGTATAATGGATAAAGTTTACATGTTCAGATAACAGTTAAAATAATTATGTAATAAATTGTATTTTTAATAATAGGAATCACACCTATCAGTTGCTATAAAAATGTAAACTAAGACCTTTTATTCTTTAAATGAGCGCATTTAATTTCACAAAAAAACACAAAAGACCTAAGCTTTTCCAAAATTCACTTGTTGGGTAGTTATTATTTACTATTATTTTAACATCATCTAACGTCCCGAATGGATAAGTAATTAAAACTATCATTTGTCATCCGTTCCCAACTTATTCCATTTGCCGTTGGATGGCTATAATCATGTGAGCAATTTTTAACCTACACCACGTACTTATGCAACACCTACCCATCTTTTACAAATGATGTTATAAAGTCAAAGACTAGATCTTTAAGATATTTTTCAGATTCAGAAAGTTCCTTTTTACTGGTGAGGAACATCGGCAAATCATCAAAAGAAATGAAATTAATTATAAAACGTACCTGTCAAGTTTAAACTGGAAAGTATCGAATTACTGATTGATTCTTTATCAAAACCATAAACCCCAGCATAAATAAGTAATTTCTGTGGCAATGAACTGGTGATCAAACATATATTGTGATAATTCGCTCCATTCGTTATTAACTTTATCTAAGAATCAGATAGATATCTTACACGCTGTCCAAAGAAGTCCTTCATCTTTGGTCATCCACGTCAGCCAAGGTACGTCATTAATTTCTAGATTTTTTAATTGAATGTAAGGATGTTTTGTTAAAATGCAGACTCTGACTTTGTTTATACAACAGGAGCAACAGGTGAAATCGGAAATTCCTCAAAAAAATAGAAATCATTTGTTTTTCCAACAAGTTCATCAACTGGTATTTCTTTTAATTAATTTATAGGGTCCCGAACCTTTAGTAAAACAGCTAGTTTTTTAGTTTGTTGTAATGCACCTTCTTGAATTGGCCAAGGCGCAAATATAGTGCTACTGAATGATATACCTCCATGAAATAATCCTAAACCATAAACCCTTGGATTGTGGAGAAAAATAATGATAATAAATTGGCGCACCACCAGCTGGCTTAGGGTTACCTCCAAAATTTTCTACATGCTCTTGAATCCAATTCAGTGCCAACTGTTGACCTTTAAGACTATTATTTTTAAGTACAGCAGCGTCTTTAGTACTAAGAAAACCTGTAACTTAGCTTAATTAATTGTGTCAAGATTTATAGTTCTTTGGAAGTACACTGGTTGATTCTTTATTGATTAATCATTTTATATATTATCTGTTACAAATTAGGAAATAATCAATTTTATCCCAACTGACGTTATTACACAGAACAATAAGCGTTGTTTACGTCATACCGGTAGCCACAGGTGGGTACTTCCTGGTTAAATATCGGAGTCTGTTTCGAGGCCTTTTCCGCTTCGGACAATCTCTCTTAAATTCTCATTTCGATTCTCTCTCACCATTTTTGCATCTCCTGGCATAACCCGGCCCATTCCCCACAAATATTTGGCTTAGTGCCCGATATCGACCACATGTAAGTTTTTATACAACACCTATACTATAAAAACACAAACGGAAGCGCTGTAGTCACTTTTTTCAACATCGTAGGAAGGACAGAAGGTAAGTGTAGTTTACAATAATACATACAACCGAAGTTGGCTAGAAAGAACGGGATATTTGTACCTATACACGCCTATAAAACGGAGTAAACGTGTCTGGTGCAATATTATACAAAAAGTTGACCCAGTTCCTATAACCGCTATTCCAGTTCTGTTATAAATTCCTATAATAAAAGTACGTCACAAGAGTAAACATAACTTCATTTACTTTACGTAATTTTTCAGTTCAATCCCGAGAGCAGACAGCATTTTCCTGTTTCATAATTAATCCTGAACTAATTAACGTCCAGATGCTCGATCCTTTGTGTCCTCTAACAAATGTAAAATATTTACGCCAACAATAAGTTTCCAGCTTCAAATAATTTTTTGAAGACTGAAACCCAGACCTGACAGTAATTTATTTAGAGTACTGTGTTCGTCTCCTATGTAGATAGTAGTTTGTTTACCGCGTGAAGGTAAATCATTTTCCGGATAAGTGTTAAAACCCGTTAAGTATAAACCACCTGCCCTGTTAGACTTGTTCGGCTTTACTTAAGAACTATTGATTAATACTCTGTGTGTACTGAATTAAAAAGTAGCTTGTAATAAAACTGTATTTCCAGTAATTCGCCACTCGTCAAATTAAGTCCTAACCAGATTTGTTAAATAAAGTATCCTAAGCAATTTACATTCCGCACGTAAATCCTTTCTCTTAATTAAAAACCCAATTGGTCACAGGCACTAGAACTTAATGACACCAACTAAATCGCTATGTGTAAACCCAACAAGCGTCATAAATTTTTTATAATAATACCAAGTTTCATTCGCTTCATATCATAAACAAGATCTTTTTATAATAGTAACGTTAGCATTTTCAGTTAACCATTCGTTTTTTTTTAATAATTGTGGTCTTAGTACAGACTAAGTTGTCCTACCGTGCTAAAGCACTCAGAAGGACTTAGGAGGATGGATAGGAGGATATTAAATTGCCAAGAGATGCCTATATACGGCTATCTTAAATTTTTTTCATATCATAAGTGAGAGGAGAACAGGAACTAGAGAGATGATTCCAGAGCTTAGAAACCGTGTAGAAGAATGTGGATTACGTCCATTTAGTACGACAATTTAAGATTTGTTCTGCATATAGATGAGGTGAATTAGCGAACCTAGCAAAGGTGGTCCTAGATGATATTAAAGAATATAATTCATCAGCATAATAGCCATTGTAATACTGATAATACAAAGAAAGAACTGAAACACTATGTCAGAAGGTAAGAACGGCTTATTTCTAAGCCTAACCGTTCTTTTTTGGATACGATCAACAATATCAAGAGCGTATTGGGGAGCATCAACCCAACGGTGAGAATTATATTCCAGATGACGACGAATTTGGGTCTCATATAGCAAAAAAAGTTGTCGGGAGGAAAAGTATTGCATAGATCTGTACAAAAAGCCTTTTTTTACGAGCAACTGCTTTGATAGCTAACATAACATGGTCAACATGGATAGACTTGAAGATTATATACATTCCTAACATAAAATAGGGTCCGAACACAAGATCTGAGCCATTCGTGCTTATAACAGGGAGTGATCGACCTTTTTTGGCGGACACAGCACTGAGTTTTCTTAGATATAAAATTAATTAGATTATTACTACCCCTTCAAGGATACGTTAAATGTCTGTTGATTGAAATTGCCATTTCAGATTTACGGTCTACGTTTGAGATGGAAGGTGTATTACCATTATGAGTGGAGTAAATTGAACTACAATGAACAGTGCTGTCGTCAGCAAAGCTACAGACAGAGTTAGTCATTGAAGAGGTAAGATCATTTATGTACAGCAGAAAAAATGTATGCATTATAACTGATCCCTGTGGCACACCCGTGTTAATTCCAACATCATATGAAAATAAGCCATCAACTACGATAAGTATTCTTCTTTTGTAAATGAATCTAGAAACGCAATTAACGAGCGTCTACAACTTTTACACCGGATCGTTCTAATGTATTGTTCCAAACATGAGAAACATGTAGAAGATTACCTGTTAAACAATTCTGCCTAGAATCATATTGGTGGTCACTAAGGAGTTTGTTCGTTTTAAGGAAAGAGAGCAGTTGCTGATTGATAGCTTTTTACATGATTTTAGACAAAACATAAGTGATGGAAATTGGTCGGTAGTTGAATGGATTGGGAATAGGTTGAACATTTGCTAACCTTAATGAAAGGACTGATACTAGTTCCGGGAAACATTCCTTTAAAGCAATAGCTGGGATATCGTCTGGGCGATCGTCTTATTGAGATCAAGCCTACTGATGGTTGATTCTAGTAGCTTATACCGAAAACGAACTGTTTTCATAATGCATGAGGAGGACGTGACTAGGAGCACATCTTTTACGGAATCATTTGATGCAAATAAATCCACAATAAGATTGGGTTTGTCTACAGAATCTGCAACTACAGATCCGCCAAAGGATGTCATGGGGGGAAATGAGTTTTTACTGATGGCTTTAGCTAAAGACCAAAATTTCTGACCAGACCAAAGGAGATGTAGCCACTTCATTTCATTTTGTTGTTCAAATAACCTTTTAGCTTTAGTGACAAGACCTGTGCAGGTATTTCGAGCCCGAACGTATTCTGCATGACTCTCAGCCGTTTTATTAGATTTGCATTTAGTATAAAATTTGTTTTTCAAATATGTAGCGAGAGTGATTTACACGACTTTTTTGGAATGTATAGCTCCATGCCAATGAGTATGGCTTCAGATACTCAAAGAGCAATGTCCAAAAATGAGGACAACTTAAAACAATATTCAGGCCATGGAAAGGTTGCATAGAAATCCCGTAAATCACTCCATTTGGCTAACTTAAAACACTACAGTGTTATTAACCACAGAGGAATTAGGGACAATAGAAGTTATTTCTATTAGATAGTAGTCAGATGGACCCAGTTGCAAAAGAACTGAAGTTGTATAAACAAGTAGGCTTGATGTAAGAAAGAAACCTAGAAGATGTGGAGTGTGGTTAAGAGTTATCAGGAATTCTTGTAATCCCCTAACCGATTATTAGCATTATACCTTGCAAACACTAGATCTAAGATTTCCTGTAATTAAAATTAGGTTATCCTGTATATAATAAATATAAGTGTAAAAACCGTAAGATATCAAGTTAAATACGTAAGTTTAAAAATATGTATAGATTTTAGTTCTACTTAGTACTGATCTCGAGAAATTTTTTGTAGAAATCTGTAGCGTTTTGTATGCAAGCTGATAACATTAAAAGAAATATTCCTTTTAAATATTTTAAGAGAGAAACTTGAACGACTTTAATCAATCCCGTTTTAATTGCTACTTGTCATAGACGCTTCTATGGAATTTTAAAAGTTGGTAAATTAAAGGATTTTTGCCAAATAATTATTTATGGTCGACTGCTATCAGAATGCTGTGATTATGAAGGTCAAAATTTTTAATATTCATCTTACGGCACAACATACCATAATGTTGTGCCATAAAGTCGTCGTGGTAACGAAACATATACAGGAACTTTAGTTGTTTATAATACGTGGTATGTTCAGTTATGTTCTTATTTAGGAATTACATTTGTGTTTATATTTTTTGTTAATTTATAAGTTGAAGTAAAATTTTAGTACTGTCGATAAATAGGTATATATTTTTAAATCTACTCTGACTTTGTTTATTTGACAGTGTATTACAGCCAGCAAATCTTATACAGTAATCTCCAAACCTCGTCGTCACCGTCAATTGAGCTAAGCCGCAAAGGAGTAAATTATAGTTGTACCAAACGTGTACCAATTAAATAAATAAATAATAGTACAAAGGGAGGGACGTTACAGTTACATTTCTGTAATTTTATTACATCACGATCCATTATATAGGTTGGTCCATAGTTAATTCTATTTCCAAACATAAACGCACCTCCATGTATGTAGACTAATACATCAAAGTGATCACTTCTTGACGGTTGACTCTTGGGGACGTAAATATTGAGGTATAAGCAATCTTCTGAATCTACCGTTCAAATTTAAATTGTTAAAAAATAAAATTATACATTTTTTAATATATATATATATATATATATATATATATATATATATATTGTACTGATTTAAAACTCCCCCACTTATTTTTACTTTTGTATATTTTAAATTATTATTAAATTATTATTATTATTAGCTAAAACTCTTAATATAAAAAAAAACATTATTGGTAGAACATGAGACTCATCAAATGGGATAGGGATCAAAATTTAGAAAAAGAATCAACACAGCTACTACAATTACCTTTCGTCAATGTGGAAGTGCAGAAGTTAAACATAAAAGCTTTAGTGGATACGGGATCGGAAATTTCTTTAATTAAAGAAGAATTTGTAAAACAAAATGAAAAACGTTTTGAGAAAGAAATTATTAAGGTCAAGAAATTAGAAGTTTATGCAGCAATAAATAGAAAAATTAGTGCAATTAACAGAATGTTAAGTACAAGTATTGAATTGGACGGATAATAAGTTTAATATTAATGAAAAAAGTGTCCAATATTTGAAGCTAGATAAAATCATAAGCCATGAACAGATTGGGGAGCAATATTTAACAAACTTACCACAAATTATAGGAATTATTAAAAAGAACTTAACATTAATTGATGAGAGGCCTGGTTTAGCTAAACGTTACGAGCATAGGATAGAAATTGAAGACCTTACACCATTTCATAATAAAATTTATCCGATACCGTATTCCAGAAGAGAGCAAGTTAAGCAAGAAGTAGCGAACATGTTGAGCGAAGGAATCATTGAAAGATCAAAAACAAGCTACATAAATCCACTTGTAGTAGTAAAAAAGAAAGATGATGGATTACGATTATGTTTAGATGCAAGGAAACTCAATTCTAGAACCAAACCGCAATACGAAGTTCCTCAAAATATTGATATTTTATTAAGCAAAGTTTGGAATAAATGCATATTTTCGAAATTAGATTTAAGAAATTCATTCTGGCTCATTCCTTTAGAGAAGACGTGTAGGCAATTCACCGGATTTAGTGTCGAGGGTGAGATATTTCAGTTTAGGGTAGTTCCATTTGGACTAAGTGCATCATCGGCAGCACTTGTAAGGGGTATGCAACAAATTTTAAATAAATACGAAGAATTCTACATGCATTACATCGATGACATTCTTATATACAGCAAAAACGTGGAGGAACATGTACAACATTTGAAAATCATAATGACAGCTTTAGCCGAGAATGGATTGAAATTAAATATAGAAAAATGTCAGTTTCTAAAAGATCAAGTTCTATATTTAGGATATGAAATTGGAAAAAGTGGTATTAAAGTAAATAAAGAACGTTTAGAAGAAATAAGGAAGTATCCGAGACCGAGGAATGTAAGAAATTTGAGAGCGTTTCTCGGTGTTTTTAATTACTACAGGAAGTTTATATACAGATATGCAAAAATGTCTTTACCTTTAGTTGATTTATTAAGGAAGAATGTAAAATGGAAATGGGATGAAAAGAAGGAAGAAGCATTTGTAAACATCAAGGAAAATTTATACAGAAATTTAATTTTACAACACCCTAATTTTAAAGAACCTTTTAAATTAAAGACAGATGCTTCATATTGTGCGATAGCTGCAGAACTAAGCCAGATACAGGCGGAAGAAGAAGTACCTATTTGTTTTCTGTCTCGAATTCTAAAACCTTACGAACAAAAATATACCATTGCAGAAAAAAGAACTTTTAGCCATTGTTTATGCAGTTAACAAATTAAAATTTTATCTCCTGGGGAATAAGTTTACAATTGAAACGGACAACTCAGTAGCTTCATTTTTGAAAACCACAAATTTTAATAATAACAGGATGTACCATTGGACTTTATTACTCCAAGAATATGATTTTGAAATTAAACATCGACCAGGTAAGGAGAATATCATAGCTGACGCATTAAGCAGGAAGGATGTGAGCAAACCGGACGTGCACAAAGTTCTTTGTGCAGCAGAACAATTAAAGACAATTTATACAAAGGAGAGGATATTAGAATCACAAGTTACTAGCAATTTAACAAGCTTAAGAAGAAAAATATTAAATGCAAAGGGGGGAATTATAAGAATTATAAAATTGTGGAAGAAATTATTATTAAGAAGATTTAAGACAAGAAATTAACAGTTGTTGATGAAATTTTAGCAAGAGAAATTATTGAAGATATTCATTTGAATTATGGACACTTAGGAATAAGAAAAGTTTGGATGATGTTTCGAGAAAATTATTATGGGAAGAAAGATTTAGTGTTGATCAAGCGATTTATAAATAATTGTGAACTGTGCATATTGGCAAAGGAGAAGAATTATATAAATAAAAATGTAGTAAAAAGTATTAAAGTCAAGGAAGTCAGGAAGAAGTGTAGGCAATTCACCGGATTTAGTGTCGAGGGTGAGATATTTCAGTTTAGGGTAGTTCCATTTGGACTAAGTTCATCATCGGCAGCACTTGTAAGGGCTATGCAACAAATTTTAAATAAATACGAAGAATTCTACATGCATTACATCGATGACATTCTTATATACAGCAAAAACGTCGAGGAACATGTACAACATTTGAAAATCATAATGACAGCTTTAGCCGAGAATGGATTGAAATTAAATATAGAAAAATGTCAGTTTCTAAAAGATCAAGTTCTATATTTAGGATATGAAATTGGAAAAAGTGGTATTAAAGTAAATAAAGAACGTTTAGAAGAAATAAGGAAGTATCCGAGACCGAGGAATGTAAGAAATTTGAGAGCGTTTCTAGGTGTTTTTAATTACTACAGGAAGTTTATATACAGATATGCAGAAATGTCTTTACCTTTAGTTGATTTATTAAGGAAGAATGTAAAATGGAAATGGGATGAAAAGAAGGAAGAAGCATTTGTAAACATCAAGGAAAATTTATACAGAAATTTAATTTTACAACACCCTAATTTTAAAGAACCTTTTAAATTAAAGACAGATGCTTCATATTGTGCGATAGCTGCAGAACTAAGCCAGATACAGGGGGAAGAAGAAGTACCTATTTGTTTTCTGTCTCGGATTCTAAAACCTTACGAACAAAAATATTCCATTGCAGAAAAAGAACTTTTAGCCATTGTTTATGCAGTTAACAAATTAAAATTTTATCTCCTGGGGAATAAGTTTACAATTGAAACGGACAACTCAGTAGCTTCATTTTTGAAAACCACAAATTTTAATAATAACAGGATGTACCATTGGACTTTATTACTCCAAGAATATGATTTTGAAATTAAACATCGACCAGGTAAGGAGAATATCATAGCTGACGCATTATGCAGGAAGGATGTGAGCAAACCGGACGTGCACAAAGTTCTTTGTGCAGCAGAACAATTAAAGACAATTTATACAAAGGAGAGGATATTAGAATCACAAGTTACTAGCAATTTAACAAGCTTAAGAAGAAAAATATTAAATGCAAAGGGGAATTATAAGAATTATAAAATTGTGGAAGAAATTATTATTAAGAAGATTTAAGACAAGAAATTAACAGTTGTTGATGAAATTTTAGCAAGAGAAATTATTGAAGATATTCATTTGAATTATGGACACTTAGGAATAAGAAAAGTTTGGATGATGTTTCGAGAAAATTATTATGGGAAGAAAGATTTAGTGTTGATCAAGCGATTTATAAATAATTGTGAACTGTGCATATTGGCAAAGGAGAAGAATTATATAAATAAAAATGTAGTAAAAAGTATTAAAGTCAAGGAAGTCAGGAAGAAGTGTAGGCAATTCACCGGATTTAGTGTCGAGGTGAGATATTTCAGTTTAGGGTAGTTCCATTTGGACTAAGTTCATCATCGGCAGCACTTGTAAGGGCTATGCAACAAATTTTAAATAAATACGAAGAATTCTACATGCATTACATCGATGACATTCTTATATACAGCAAAACGTCGAGGAACATGTACAACATTTGAAAATCATAATGACAGCTTTAGCCGAGAATGGATTGAAATTAAATATAGAAAAATGTCAGTTTCTAAAAGATCAAGTTCTATATTTAGGATATGAAATTGGAAAAAGTGGTATTAAAGTAAATAAAGAACGTTTAGAAGAAATAAGGAAGTATCCGAGACCGAGGAATGTAAGAAATTTGAGAGCGTTTCTAGGTGTTTTTAATTACTACAGGAAGTTTATATACAGATATGCAGAAATGTCTTTACCTTTAGTTGATTTATTAAGGAAGAATGTAAAATGGAAATGGGATGAAAAGAAGGAAGAAGCATTTGTAAACATCAAGGAAAATTTATACAGAAATTTAATTTTACAACACCCTAATTTTAAAGAACCTTTTAAATTAAAGACAGATGCTTCATATTGTGCGATAGCTGCAGAACTAAGCCAGATACAGGCGGAAGAAGAAGTACCTATTTGTTTTCTGTCTCGAATTCTAAAACCTTACGAACAAAAATATACCATTGCAGAAAAAGAACTTTTAGCCATTGTTTATGCAGTTAACAAATTAAAATTTTATCTCCTGGGGAATAAGTTTACAATTGAAACGGACAACTCAGTAGCTTCATTTTTGAAAACCACAAATTTTAATAATAACAGGATGTACCATTGGACTTTATTACTCCAAGAATATGATTTTGAAATTAAACATCGACCAGGTAAGGAGAATATCATAGCTGACGCATTAAGCAGGAAGTATGTGAGCAAACCGGACGTGCACAAAGTTCTTTGTGCAGCAGAACAATTAAAGACAATTTATACAAAGGAGAGGATATTAGAATCACAAGTTACTAGCAATTTAACAAGCTTAAGAAGAAAAATATTAAATGCAAAGGGGGGGAATTATAAGAATTATAAAATTGTGGAAGAAGTTATTATTAAGAAGATTTAAGACAAGAAATTAACAGTTGTTGATGAAATTTTAGCAAGAGAAATTATTGAAGATATTCATTTGAATTATGGACACTTAGGAATAAGAAAAGTTTGGATGATGTTTCGAGAAAATTATTATGGGAAGAAAGATTTAGTGTTGATCAAGCGATTTATAAATAATTGTGAACTGTGCATATTGGCAAAGGAGAAGAATTATACAAATAAAAATGTAGTAAAAAGTATTAAAGTCAAGGAACCCTTAGAGATGGTGGCCATTGACTACATAGGGAATTTAGTGCCAGGACAGAACGGTTATAAGAATATATTGGTTGTAGTAGACATCTTCTCAAAATTTATCAAATTATATCCAAGCAGATCATGTACGAGTCAATCCATAATCGTGATGAAAAAATTCATAGAAGAATGTGGAAAACCTAAGGCAATTCTAGCAGACAACGCTACTTATTTTAAAAGTAAGAAATTTATCAAGCAATTTGAGGATAAAAATATAAAAATGTATTTCTGCTCAATAAGGCATCCACAAGCAAACCCAGCAGAAAGGTACATAAAAGAGGTCATAAAGTTTCTTAGGATTTTAACTCACCAAAAACATAATGCATGGGTGAAGTATTTAAGCTTGATAGAGAAATATATTAATGAAGTACCTAACGTAAGGACGGAAGTTTCACCGATTACCCTCATGAAAAGTATTATTCCAGAAAGACCTTGGGGACAGAAACAAGAAGAAATTGAAGTGCAAGAATTAATAGTAGAAGCAAGGAAAAGGTTATGGAAGATTCGGGACAAATAGGAGAAGAAACAGAATGAATAGATTAAGAAGAAAGTAAAATTTAAAGAAGAAGATTTAGTTATAATCAAAAGGTTACATGTAGCAGATCGTTCTAATAAGATTTGTGCTAAATTACAATTGCCTTATGAAGGGCCTCATAAAATAAATAAAAATTATAATAATACGACATATGAACTAATAAACGTAGAAGATAATAGTGTGCGGGGAAAATTTCATATATCCATGATATATCCGTATCAATACAAAATTTAGGGGTACAATCCAAAGTATTAGAAATTTGCCTCATATTAGAATTCGGAAATTCTAAGACTTCAGAGTGGGGAATGTTGAGATGATTCAAATTACATGCATGTAGCTATGTAATTCGCATAGTAAAGTATTTCTTTAGTTGGTACGAAATGGTACATTTCATTAAATAATTCTAGATAAGAATGATTAATAAACATTGAGGTGTTGGTAAAATTTAAATATTTCTTAATATAATTTTAATAATGTTAAAATAAGTAGTCGACAGCACAGTACATTGAAGTATAGGATATGTTTGTTATCATTATGAGTTAATTCAAGTTTTCATTTAGTTTTGTAAGTTTATTTAAAACAATATTCCCTGACGACATGTGATACAGGTTGTGGTTGACAGAAATAATGTTAAAACTAGATTTAGGCGGGTATCAATGTCGCAATTCACACGTACGCAGCCAAGATTCTTGAAAACATTCGTATTAGTGCGTTAAACACATATTAGTGCAAAAATTATGAAAAAACAGATTAAGCACATTAGTGAGTAACTATAAAATATAAATCAAGCAGCAGCTCTGGGATTATTGTGTTTAATCAACAATTTATGACCTTAAACTAGTGAGTGACAACATTCCGACACTAGTCGTAGAAGAGCTTATGAACCTACGAAAGTGGTAAAATAAATTAATTGGTGATTAAGTTTAAACACTTACACTAACAGTTATTGTGTTTAAAAGTGTGAAATTTTACATTAAAATTATATAAACAATATGAGGTTGTTTATTCCTCGCATAAAATTTTTGTAAAAAAGTATTTTAAATTGAGACAATTTATATAAAATAAATTAGTAGAGGCAAAAATAGTAAGGTAGCCTCAATTTCATGTTACAATTCCTTATATTTATGTGCATTTTGTTAATTTTAGTTTTTAAGAGCATTGGTAGAATTGAAATAATTTTCCTCTCAAATTGGCCGTAGGCATGTTTAAGATGAATATTTGGGTGTAGTAGTATCCACTATTCATGTAGAGGTCATTTCCAGGCCTGTAAAATTCATAGAATTAGCGTAAATTCAATAAATAAGTGTAAAAATTAACGTAGTTATTAAGTGTAGGAATTAGTTCATTTTTGGTTTCAAATTATAGAGAAAATTATGTAGATTATGGAAATGTTATTAGTTTCAAGAAATGTTAAAGGGGACGAAAGTTATAGGGTTTTTAAGAAATATCGTAATGTAAAAATTACGATAGCCAATCAGAATTCAGGGAATATTCTTAGTAACTATAGAAAACATTCGAAGATTTGGTCATCAACCAAAATCATATAAATACAAGTGCTTTAGGTTCACAAACTCTCTTAATTTTCATCTTTTTCAACAACTTGCCAAAGTAAGTTGTTGCCAAATTTTTTTGAAAATAATTTTTAAACAAAATAACGTCACTTCGGTAAATTAACAAAGTGCGTTTAGTATCGGAAGTGTTTACGAAACAAGTGATAGTCTTTTGTCGGGAAATAATTAAATTAAGGTTAGTTTACCTTTTTAAATTTCAAATCGGAGGTTTTCGATAAGTTATAAAAATATTTCCGCAGTTTCGACTTTGTTTGTTTTTAAATTTATATTGTTTATGTTGGTATGGATATTTAATTGTGTTGTCTTCGTGTTTTTATCATTATACACCTTATTTATCAAAAGTGTGTTTAATTTACAACAACCTTCAACGATCCATGCTTTTCAAAACTTATTTGAACTTAATTTAAAATTAAGTGATGAGCCTAAAAATAAAGATTCGTCAATATTCTAATAACAATTGTGAAACTTACCTAAGTGAATAAGCTGGTCATATAAAAGAAAATTTGGATGTTCGCAAAGCAGAATTGGAGTTCGCAGGAGCTGTTGTCTACAAGCAACTTCAGCAGCAGTAACTCACAAAAGAAGGACATTGTATGTGAGTACTTTATTGTTGACATTGATACTTTATTGTTATGTTCATAATTTCAATCCTTTGTAATAATCATGATGTGCAACAACAGGTAAGCATGTCCAAAGGGAATGTTATTTGTTCTAAAAATTTAAATGGTTTATATTAATATTGTTTTTTATTCAAACGTAGTTATACTTACTTGTATGTCGAGTTTCATTTTTTGTTGTAGTCAAATCACATGTTTGCGTATTCACAGCGCATGCCCACGTATACTTTTAGAAGAATTTTGTTATGTACAGGGTGTAACACAGGTATTAATGCGAATTAAAAATTATAATTCAATTTACTTGATCAATTTAGATACGATAAAATTAATAGGACATTAACTCAATGTGCTTTAATCATATTAACTATGATTATTGTATTCAAAAAAAACCAATATAATTCAAATTTATAATCATTTATTTCATAATTTTAAAAGTGAAGTTTCTTCTAAATTTTGATCCCTATCCCCTTTGATGAGTCTCATGTTCTCCAATAATGTTCTACCAATAATGTATTTTTAATATTTAGAGTTTTAGCCTATAATATAAATAATTACAACAATAAATAATTACAATAATAAATAGAATAATAATATAATTTATAAATATAATTATAAATCTAGAATATTTATTGGTGGGGTTTTAAATCAGTACAATATATATATATATATATATATATATATATATATATATATATATATATATATATATATAGTGTATATATATATATATATATATATATATATATATATATATATATATATATTACCATTGATGTAAATAAACTCATTTTGACTATTTTTAAATTGTTTGCATATGACGCTATAGTCGCATTTAAAATCTCACTCCAGGGTTTTGTAGGTTTGGATGCCTAAAAGAACGGTTAAAGTTTTTCAATCTTCCTTAGTTCATTCAATATCAAAACTGTTACACATCATTAATTAAAATGAGTTTCCAGAGAAGATGTTTAATTACCTACACTGAGCTTATAGTTCGTTAAGGCATTAATTAAGTAAATTTTGAATTTTACGGTTGGTACTCCTGTAAAGAAATGCATAAGTAGTGAGCATAATCAAAAGATATTATAATTACGATTACTTGTTGCGTAGTTACATAAAGTCTCAGCAGGTTAAATAATTCGACACGGTTTATAATAATGCAGGAAGACATGCAACGTTTCGTTTATTTTGAAATTATATTTGTATCTCACGTACGTGATAATTGTTTGAGTAAATTTGAACCATAGGAACAATTTATTAATTTAAGTACATATTGGCCCAATAAATGAAATTAATGGAAAAGTTTCGAGCAGTGGAGCTGCTTTATATGTAACCATGTGTTATCGTAGGTAACAGTACGACCTCAAAATTAAATCCATACTTTTTTACGAAAAGTTTTTACTAGGTAAAATAGGAAAACAATCCGAATGATAAAATCATGACTCCACAAGGACGATCGAATATGTCTAATTTAGGTGGTTTAAGTAAAACAATCGAAAATCGATTAAGAGTGGTAATTATATAGATTATTTCGTGATCACATGGCAATGTAGTATTCGAGACCTTTAGCGCGTGGTGCATCGTAATTAATCATTTCTGATGGCCACATGGATTTTGACCAGTGGTCTCAAAATCGCTATTATTTAAGAACCAATCACCTTGTAAAACATCTATGCGCATTACTTCAATAACTAATAAGTAAATTGTATGATTTTCAGTAACCACCTAAGTTTGATCATAGACGTCAAAATTGCGATTTTGCCAAAAAATGCTTTTCGCCAGAGATGTTAAAACTACTATTTATTAAAACATTGCAGAACATTGCGCCAATCTGAAATAAATGAATTTGACGCATTTATGGTGACCACATGGATTTTTACCATTGTTATTGTTATTATGATTGGACTACGCCACCCCAAAGAGGTGTTCCACGCAAGCATATTACTGCATCCGCCTTAAAATGGTTTATTTGATAAATAAAACATGTTTTTGTTACTACGATTGGTAGTTTGAATTAACTGTTCCGTAAAGTGTTTGCCGAAAAGATATTGAAACCTTAAACTCTAAATGATTAATCTCTCTGTAAAATTTCAAATCTATGTATTAATAATTGAATAATTTTAGGTAATGCTATTTAAATTTCAGTCTTAATAAAGTAGAACTTATTAATGTTAACATGAGTAATGTTAATTATTGTGTGCACAGTACATAATTACCGTAACTATCGTTTTTCTTCATTAGTGTTAACTCGTATGTGTTTGAAATATACATCATCTGGTGTGGAACAACACGCGTCCTTCCAACGTACAAGGTGGAAATTAAAATTTCTGATCCTTAAATTGAAAAATTAAAAGAAATGAAATAATACATTTTTACCTTCCAACCGACATATACATACGTAGGTATACGATGCAATCGACATCTTTCATTAACTCTAAATCTGCTTATTACCTCATTGTTTAACGTGTGACCGCGTGTGTGTACGTGTACGTGTTGGTGTACGTCTGGGTGTGCGTGTGCCTGTACGTGTTCGTGTGCATGTGCGTGTGCGTGTGCGTGTGCGTGTTTAAAGATAATTTAATTTTAAATCATTTTTTTTATATATTTTCTTAATCTGAAGGCAAGTAAACCTTAAAATTAGTTAAATAAGACTTAAAATACTTAAATAGCATTACAGATATTTTAATAGAGGCTTTGGAATTTTTATTTTAAGGTTCTATCTAGATACCAGTTAAGTTCTATATGAGAGAAGGTTTAAATGTCTATATTACGCAGAATATTATTATTGTTTTACAATGTTGCCTAATTTTATTATGAACGTATTACAAAATAATGTATAATTCAATTTTTTTTATTATTGATATGTGCATTTTTAACCCTTATCGTTTAGTATCAGCGTGTTATTCCACGCCATATATTTATAAGTAGGTGTAAGTAATTTATACTAGTGCATGCAACAAATTTTACTTTTCTTAACTAATTATAGTTTATTTATATGTTATTTTATTATAAAACTAAACAATACTTACCTCAAAATGTAAATTACCAATTGGGGGTTGAGCATAAGGAATACCTTCAAACGCTGAAAAAATGCGTCCACAAAATGATTTTTTATGGTAACTTTCAACTTTTCCTAAAGAAGTTCAACTAACGGTACATAATTGGCCAAGGCACCTTTAATTAAGCGATGTTATGCGATTAGGTACAAACACAAAACTACATCTTACTATAAATGTAAAAAAACTACTGAAAGGTATTTCATATTACAAAAATGGAAGATTATGCCGACTTAAAGAACGCACTGTAAATATCAACTGCATATGTATATTTTATATTTTCTATTGGATATAACTGATACAAAAAAATATAGATACACAATTTACAGCAGGTTATCAAGATATATTTTAGCTGAATCGTCAAATATTAGGAAAGCATGTATCATTTAAAAAAGAAACATCTTTCGCGCATTACGTTCTCAAGACGCGCTCCCCGTAATGAGTACAGCTAATGTTAACTTACATTTCCGTTTGTATGAAATGTGAAGTGTATTCTTGTTCTGGAGCTATTTGCTTAATCTATTTAAACATTATATGCTTAAATACATGTGTAATTTTTTTAATTGTAAAACAAGTTCATATAAGTTCAGCGGTTCTATAGTCTTATCAACATTTCATTTTGTGAGAATTCCAGTTGCGGAGAGGGAGGCTTATTAATCGCAGTATTTGCTTTTTATCAAATATTTTTTAAACAACTACATATTTCAGAGGTATAAATATATCAGCGTATAGATCTTAAATTAATAAATTAATTACGTTCTATGCAGTTTTTTGATACGATACGTATTTTTGTGAAATCAAAATGTGTTCTTTGGTAGATGATTTACTTACCACCACAGGGCCAAAGAACTCTAGACAACGCCTGACATGGAATAATAACATGAATAAAAGCCATACATTGTTATTTAAAAGCCTACACTCAATGCAGGTGTACCTAAGTTGTATATGTACATGGTGGGTGTCTACTGCGTAGACGGAGGATTTATCCTTAACTATTAGAGATATCAAAATTTTGGTGTGGTAATACAAGATCATTGGACCTACATTCTAAAAATATTTAGTTATACACACTGTGTTTTTTTAAATGCAACACCCTGTATATTTTTGAATTTTTGAATTCACTGTTACATTTAGAATAAAAGTATAGAAATGTGTATCTGTATCATGAATAATTCTGCAGATATCGTCACTTTAGTACCAAAATAGAATTAACTTTGGAATCAAAATGCGAGCATTGGGGCCACGATCTTGTAAATCTGTTTATACCACCGACTATTAATAATAGTCTGCTAACAAAAAAAACTGGGAAATTTTTCGAAAACATGTAAAACTATACATAATGATTAACTTACACGAAATGTAATTTTTCTAATTTTTTCAAATGCAACACCCTGTATATTTTTTCACATTTCGATTCACCGTGAAAAGTAGATACTAATTGATAATAGGTTTCATAGGCATAAAACGCTTTTACGTAAAAATATTCTAAAATACAAATTTACTATGACAATACGATTCAACAAAACAAATCAGGTAGGTTAACCGCTCTTAATAAAAAGGAACAACTGCATCTATTATTTTGACGTTTGTATTATCATTAAAATAATGTTCCACTAGTTTGTGTGTTTTTGGATTGTCGTTTTGTCAATTTTTGTATAAAATGAATTTTTCCAAAGAAGAAATGGTCGATATGGTCTTTATTTACGGCAAAGCTTAAAGAAATGCATTGCTGGCTACCCATTTGTACTGTGAACGATACCCAGAGAGAAGACAGCCGCGGAAAAAATTCTTTATGAATGTAGCTGAGAGATTTATAAATTCTGGAAGTGTGTCTTATCCCAAGCGCGCGAAAACAAGCCGAAATGAAGAAATTGAGTTTCAAGTTCTGGCATCTCTTAAAAAAAATCCGCAAATTAGTACCAGAGAGCTAAGCACACACCCATACCTAAATAGTAGCTTTATTAAAAAAACAAATTGCATCCTTATCATATAGAGCAACATCAAGCTTTAAGTGAAATAGAAAATCGTGAATCTTTCTGCCAATGGGTAACTACTAAAGTCAATGAAGAACCCAAACTTTTCACAATAATGGCAATATTAATACACATAACTATCATCATTATTCCGATACTAATCCACACATCTTAAGAGTTGTTGATCACCAGCATCGATGGTTAGTTAATATGTGGAGTGGTATAATCAATTTTAATGTGGTTGGTCCTTTTTTCTTTGATAGGAGTCTTATTGGAGAAAGATATTTACAGTTTTTGGAAAATGATTTACCCGAGCTTTTGGAAAATATCAAGGTAGATGTGGTTGCAACTGGATGGCGCCCCTCCACTCTATGCAATCAACTTTAGGCAATATCTCGATAGAAATTATCCGAGGAGGTGGATAGGACGAGGTAGTGTGCAAAACTGCCCATCCAGATCACCGCATCTTACGCCCCTTGATTTCTTTCTTTGAGGGTTACGTTAAAGAAAAAGTTTACCAACATCCTCCCACCACAAGCGAAGAAAATAGAATTACAGCTGCGTTTCAATCCATTTCGCCTCTAATGTTGTTGCGAGTGTATCTTTCGTTTACCGAGCGAATTACAAGGTGTTTGGCTAGGCGTGCTCAGCATTTTGAGTATTTAATTTGAATTTATAGTTTTATTCGTTTATGTTTACTTGTTTAACTTATTTTTAGGTGTAGAGAATTATTTTATTGTTTAGTTATTAATAAAATTTTCCTATTAGTTAAAGAATTTATTTGCCATTCGTATTTTCTTATTTGCTCTGGATTTTGTTTTATTTGTTCTTCTGTATGTCAATATTTTCAAATAGAGTGTCAATACCTCAAGAAGGGCCCGTCTTATGGATATGAAACCTATTATCAATTAGTATCTATTTTTCACGGGGAATCGAAATGTGAAAGAATATACAGGGTGTTGTTGCAGTTGGAAAAATTGAGAAAAATTACATTTTGCGTAAGTTAACCATTCTGTATAGTTTTACATGTTTTCGAAAATTACCCAGTTTGTTTGTTAGTAAACTATTATTAATAGTGGGTGGTATAAACAGATTTACAGAATCGTGGTGACAACGCTCGTATTGTGGTTCCAAAGTTAACTCTATTTTGGTACTGAAGTGACGATATCTGCAGAAAGTCTCTGTATTTTTATTCTAAATGCCACAGTGAATCAAAAAATGCAAAAATATACATGGTATTCCGTTTAAAACACACAGGTTTGGATTGGTATATTTTTGTCAATCACCCTGTATGTACCTAAATATTTTTAGAATGTAGGTCCAATGATCGTGTATTACCACACCAAAATTGGTTTTGATATCTCTAATAGTTAAGGAGAAATCCTCCGTCCACGCAGTAGACACCCACCCTGTATGAAGAAAATGCGTCAATAATTTGTACTGGAATATCCCGATCTTTCAGCGTCAGAACAAAGACTAGGAGAATATTTATAGAAACTGAAAAGGATAAAATTAAACAACAAAGCAGATAAGCCTTTAAACTACCAAAAAATCATACTGAGACTAAAGGAACTAGCGTTAATGAAGCACGCATCTTAAACAATAACCAAATGAAAAACTTTGATGCTGTGGGCATAGACACCGAAACAGACAAAAATTAATATTTTCGTCCGCTTTGCCTATTTTTATCAAATTACAAAGCCTACATGAAGAAACCGAAACCGAAATTTTCAATTATTTTTTAAAAAATAAAAAATAATTCAGAATTTCAGTTTTGAGTTTTCTTCAAGTTTATATTTACTTCTCAATTTTTGAGTCATGGATTTATCTCATTATACCAAACCTACGTTTCGATCCGTAGGTTAACTCTGTTGTTCATATTGGTTGCTAAAGTTGTGTCTACTTTATAATTTCGCTTTCTTCACTCAGCCAAACAATTGTCTTAAACAACTCTTATTGCTCTTTATGCTTAATACACTACATTGGGATGATTTGAAAAATTATACCATAAGATATATTAATTGTAGAGTTTTTCAACAATGTAAACGTTCTAAAGCAAGTAAAGAACGGTTAACAATAACAATGGCATCGTTGGCATTCGAAATAATTTATTTAGAGTTAGTAACAACTCCTTCACACAACGTAAGTGGCCCTACCTGTTTAGTCCTGAAAGTTAGGCAATCATTGGGCTTTTTAAAGTTAGCGTATTAACCTTATCTTTGCATTCAAATAGTAATATCTAGACTGATCTGGGTACATTAGTCCTGTGACTAGAATTTTGTGCCTTTGCGAATGTCGTTGAGTATTCAGTAATGTGTTTTGACTACTACTGTTCGTAGTTGAACTTACAGGAACGGTGGAGTCACATTTGTCTAGATCTTCTGAATTAAATTACTATACATTTGGATAGAGATGTACGATATGGACAATTTGTTAAAGGTGTCGTTGGAAGCAGCTATTGAAATACTACTCTGTAAAAATTCGACAGGTATCTGCAAGAGACAAGTATTTTGGTTAGTTAGACTCTGACGATACTGTATGAAGGCAATATCAGATGTCGGGAGCTGTCATTTCAATAATCCCTAAAGTATCATTTAACGGAGATGGGGACAACAGTTTAAAAAATCGTTTCTCACTTTTCATTATCGAGTTATCGTGGAGAGGCCCGATTTCATTAATGTAAATAAAAAAAATCTTTTTGCACCAATATGGCTGTTACTTTTGTTAACCAAAGCGGATGCTCGCGATAGGCTAATGACATTCTTTGCTTAAACGATACAATTTGCGATTGGTACCAATTGAATTTATCTGGTCAGTTCATTCATAAATTCATTTCCTAGTTTTTGTCTCAGAAGTACGTAGTGCATTTTTAACATAAGATGAAAAAGAAAAGACAACGTATTTAATTTCGCCCTCCCTCCAAGAGGAGGGCGGGCTGCTTGATCGCATTTTCCAAGATCTTTCAGCCATACTCACAGATTCGCAACATATATACATTAAGAATGTGTTCATGATGAGATTGTGCAGTCAGGATATGATCGGATGGAATGAAGTTAGAGTTCTGAGGGAGAAGATACTACCACAGCAGTTCCCATAACGCTATTTAAATATGAAGAAAACCCCTGAAAAAACCTTATATAGGTTAGATGGTAAAGAGAATCGAACCCATTACATCCCGAATGATATGTAGGTGGTGTTACCACACGTCGACTAGCTTGGCAATAAGAGGAACGTGTCATACTGTTTAGCAATTAGTAAATATTGCTCTGACGAAGTGATTATACTGTGATACAGTGGATAGTTACCGTCACCTGAAGTTCCCCCAATTTCCTTTTATGTCAGTCTATTATGTAAATTTTGCTTTGTACATTTTCAGAAACGATTTTATTTCCCAGTTGCAATTGCTTTATTAAATATTCCTTTCATAATTATATAAGCTGAGGTATGCTCTTTTAATTCAAATACGCTCCAACTGAACCATACTTATTTGGATAGCTTTAATTACAACTTCACTTTCACTTGCGTCCAACTTTATTATCCATTTTTTCTTTGATGTTCAATATTTCTGGTACAATTATAGATATACATTGCCAGAAGACAACGCCCCACTAGATGAAGCCCAATTAACGGTTCTGTCACCTTCCAAAGTCGCCACCGACGCCGTACATAGAACAAACGAAAAAAGTACCAGCTCCGGTTTCACTAGGCCGGACGGCTTTGTCCCGCACACGAAAAATCCGAAGAAGACGATGACCTTCCCCGATGGACAACATGCTCCATCCACTGGAGGAGTTCACGGACAGTCAAGCTGCAGTGGACCAGACGACGTCAGGAACTGGGTTGTTTTTTCCCTCTCTCACCTCTTGTTGATAGTAGGGCATTGCTCAGCGTTCTGAGGTAATTAAGCAACGAAGGTATACAACTTAGTTTGTATATGGCGACGGTTTCGTTCACAAAGATGACACTTTTCATAAAGGCACATTGTTAACCTTTATTGACTAGTGGTACTAGATTATTGGGAGTTATGAGGCATAAGGCGAAGCCTATCGAATTTCATCTCTGCTTCGAATTTTTCACTTAAGGGGCGAATTGTTTTCTTTCGTGTGTCGTTAGAAGATAAAGCATGGTCCGATGACCTAAATCCCACTGTAGTTCCCTGTCCTTTACTGAGGTTAGTCAAATTCTAATTGACGAAAAACTTATGTGAAAAACATATATGCAATTCTGATTGACCAAAACATTATCTTTGAAATGCTGCTTAATTTGTTTCAAATCTTAACAATTTTTATTTATTTTACTATCAACTTTAGCGATAAGTGGCTCATCTATGTTTTGCTCTTCAAACTAAAGTAAGTTACAGTTTTGTAACGTGCAAAAATCGATATCGTATCTTTTCGTATCGACTTTAAATTTTTTTCTGATTACTGTTTGAAAAACAAAACTAAATAGATATCTGTGAATTGAATACTTAGGATTGTTATTTAATGTTTGCTCGTTACTTATTTCTCTACTATAATGATCAAAATTTTCTGCATTACTGCCTTTACCATTTTCGTTATAAATCATAAGTGATTAAATTATTTTTTTTATCGTATTTACCTTTTCGGTTTCATAAAAGTTCTAAATAAGCCTATTAATACCATCCATGCTATGTACGTCGGTTCGGGTTAGCTCCTAATGCATACATTTTACAGATATCTGTTTCTTTGCTGAATCGCCATTAGATGGTGGTACCATTAAATAATTACATATTATTACAATTCTTTATTCAAACATTTACATGTAAATTTGATTTTGGCAACAATGATATTTGATAAGAAAATGTTGTTGAAGACCTTTACTGAAAGTGTGCATTTTTCTAAAACAGCCATTTTGTGTGATTTGAATACAATTTAGAAAAATTTCTCTTGTTACTGTTCGTAAGTTTGCTCTGCGTCTTCAACCTCGTTGTAATTAGAATCTCTCCTTCAGGATTACTATACGATAATCCAATGCTGTTTTCTTAAAAAAATTATAATTTAATCAGATCGTGTTAAATCATACCATAGAGCTCGTCTTCGGTCTCCAGAGGTAAAACAACGTTATATGAATAAATTTTCATTATATATCGTACCTTATTTCTAGCTCTTTCTTCTCGTCTTTCGTTCTCTTCGTTTTCTTTACGTATTCGTTGAATATCCGTTAGTGTACCTAGCTTTTGGTTTTGCTATGATGTGCTCTTAACTAGGACTGCTCGTAAAAGACTGGTAGCTGCGCTTCAATTACTTTGGTCTCGTTATTGTTGATTTTACCTTGTCACTGGAGATTACGATGATGGAATTTAAGCTGCACTAACCAAGGCACAAATATTCGTCACCAGGTCTGATTAATCTATTACCGCGTGTACTAATAAACATTGTATTGCTAAGATTACTGCGCAGTAGTAAAAACTCACAGCATAAATTGTGTATACCGGTTGTCTATATCGTATTATTTAAGGAATTAGGTCATACGTTAGCGCGGGATACCGTGTGACTTTAAATTGATGGTTTGGTAGTACCTTTCTGAATTAAAAAATATTGTTGGTTTTTATGCATATATATATATATATATATATATATTGAGATGTTTAGAAAGAGGTAATAGAAGTATCGGACAACTTACATGACATTTGGGTCATAAAAAGGGGTAATTTCTGGCTCGATACACAATTTTACTTAAATCTGGTTCACGATGTGTTTAAAATAAATTTATTTGCTATAAATTGATCTGAATATCATTTGCTAAGTTTGGTTTCATCATAAAAAGCAATTTGCTGCTTCCAAAATTGTCAAAGATGTTAAATATAACCATTTTCGTAGAGTCATTCTAGTATTGCAATTTTTACAATAAAATTCAATTTTTCAAAGGTAATTTGGCAAGTAGACATTTCACAGGTGTTTAAACATGGACTATGTAGTTAGGATTATGTTAGGGATAAGGTATGTTTAGTTTTTAAAAGCAGGAAATACAAAAATTTACTAAAAGGGTTATAATATGGACAGAATAGACAATTTTCGCACACATTTTTGTTAGTGAATTAGTGACAAAAATTATAATACATGATTCACAAGAAGAAAGACATTTAGAACATTATGGTATACAAACATTTATAGTGCCGTACATTTTATAGTGTAAAAATCCTAAAAGAGTGTTAGACGATGAGACTTTTTCAATGCAAGACTAAATAACATTATGCATTGCCAATAAGTAGTGAGAACAATAAAGACAAGTTGTACAAACCTTAAACATAACATTTTAAGTGCTAAAAACATTTTTTAATATGAATTTATTTCATATTTAAAATTTAAGTATGGTTACGTTGTAAATTTTAGGTTTTTCACATAATTTTATACTTTTTCCACATTGTTAGATTTAGTTTTTGCTCTTAAAGCAAATAATAGTTGTTCTTTCACAATATAAATAAGTTTTTATAAGGATACAGCGTTTTTATCCGCAAAATTTATGCTAAATCTAAGGTGAATTCTAGACAAATTTACAAAAGCTTAAAATTTTCATTAAATTAAATGTTTCGAATTTAAAAGATATGTTTTCTTAAGTAAATTGTCCTCAGAATTCCATTTTCGCAAGTAATTTTAGTGTAGCTTGTAAGTGTATAGTTAATAGCTTATTTTGATTAGATTAAGTTGTTTCGTTTATTAGTGGTAGGATTTATTGCTTATTAGGTGTCCTTTTATTCGAAATTTCACATAGTTTTCATTTCCGTTTTTAAATTTCATTTCCGACCATGTATAAGAAAGTTACGGCCAAAATTCCATTTATGTACAATTCTTAGTTTTGATTATCCAATCACATTCATTGTAAATTTTGCAATATGGCTGTAAAAAAGTTGAAATTTCTGTAGCAACCAGAAACCTATAAAAGCAAGAGCTCAGGAATCATTCTCTCTCTAGAATTTGTTCAAAAAAGTGAAAAGATTAAAACAGTGTTGCTAAATTTGAGTTTACATAACCTAATTTATTATCGTCGAGAAAGTTTACGTTACGAATAATTTCGAGAGCACTTGTTTTTATATCTTCGGTTAAAATTAAATAGTTCGGTCACCGATACCTGTCGTTGTTAATAAAATAATTCTGTACGTTTAATTGATGTCACGATTTTGTGTAAAATTTGTTTTCGTGTTCTCCGATTTAAAATAATCCTTTATATACCAAATTAAATTCCATTTTTATTTGGTGAAAGTTTGTTTTATTTATCCGGACCATTCCTCTTAAATAAATATTATTTTATTTTCGGTAACTAAAATAAAAGTGTGTTAACAAAAATCTTGGATACTTAATAATACATTTTAAACGATATCAGTCATAAAGATTTAAAACCATTTTAAAATAAAAGTTACCATAGTAAATAAGTGTTTGGAGGTTGCCGTTTGTGGAAAGAAAACATCTCGAAGCTTGGAAGTTGGTGTCTTCGAGAACCGAGATAGCAGTTGGATATTACTAACAACAGTAGCCGAGGGAACATTGCCTGCCTCCAGCTGAAGTTTGAAGACATCATTCAATCGACAGGAAGGACTGTATATGTGAGTTTTAAAATTTTATAACCCTGTTATTGGTATTTCCCTGCAATTTATATTTGTTATATGTTATTAATTAAGAATTTCAATTATTTACTTGTGTAAACACCTGTGAAGCTAATTATTTTCTTTTCTTTTTCTAAATTTTCATTTTGATGCAAACATTTAAGTTTCTTAATTATTTGACATTTTTGACAGCTTTAATTATTTTTCATTTAAAGTCATTAACGCATGCGTTAGAAAGCAGATTCTATTCAGAGCAAATTTTATACGTTAAATTAAATTACATATAGGATATTTCTTATTTTAAAAATGTTTATCTTCAACTAAATCCCTGAACTCTTTCCCCAATTGAGATCCCTGAGCTAGAACGGTGCAATAATAACAAAAGAGTTAATTAAATACTTCAAACACTATAACATACAACAGTTAAATTATTCCCTAAATATAAATATAACTAAAAATAAATATAAATTATAATATTTTCCACACGCTTGCATAAGTCGCCTTTATAAAAATCAAATTTCAAAGCTAAACATTTCAATATATATATATATATATATATATATATATATATATATATATATATATATATATATATGTATGAAATCTTCCTTTTCATGTTAACGGCTGAAAGTTCTTTCAACTTACCGGAGAAGGGCATTACGTTTTTTGTGGTTATTTATAAATTACTAAGTTGTTCACAAGTAAAATCTCGCGACTTGCCCTCGTCATTATTAATCTTAAAAATATATGTTAATTACAATTTTTAATCGGTTTATATCGTGATAGTAGGATAAGGCTATACTTATCTTTGTTTTTGTGGAAAATAAAAGCATGTTCTCTGTGCTTGCATGAATTATCTGGTCTTTGGGGAAACGTAATCAACGTCCCTTTATAGAAATATAAGGGTAAGTTAGATCGACTGCTTAGTCGTCGTTTTATTATTAGATATATTAATATATATATATATATATATATATAATATATATATATATATATATATATATATATATATATATATATATATTATTATCCATTGTTGGGAAATTTATAAATTAACTCCGCTTACTGAGGGTGTGTATTTGTTATTCCTGTCGGTTCCCTGGTTTAAGCTTGACCCTCCCTCTCTCAAGAAATAGTAATTTATCTTTTCTTTCTTTAAAACTTGTGGGGCCTGTTTCTTGTCTGTTCTCCCTATATTTCTGCCTACAATTTTGTTCTTGCTTTTTAACTAACCTAACCATTTATTTACTCTTTATCAAAGTTTACCGAAAACAGTTTGTCAAAAGACAATTAACCGAAAGGTCAATTTACCGACACAACAGTTGGTCGAATTACAATTGACCGAAAAACATTTTTACCGAAAGAGAAGTTAACCGAAAATTATTGTTCATGGTCATTTCCCCGCCGAAAAAATTCCGACGCTGCTTTAAAATAATATGCAAAGAAGGAGCTTTAATAATACTTTTCATTGTGTTCAAATAATACATGCCTACTTAAAACCCGTATTATTATTAATTTAAATTTAAATTGTAAGCGATTCCCTTTAACCACATTAGCTTATCATTAGCATCGTACAGTTTTTCATTCTAATATTTACATCGCAGTATACTTTTTTTGTGGTGGTCCTTCCCTGCGTTGAATGCTCTTTTACATATTACCTCTAATGTCTTCATGGTTTCGGATATTCTGCATATAGAGTTAATATTTAAAAATATCAATGTTTATTCTTACAAGGGATGCATAATTATAGTGTATGAGTAATAAATGAAAGTAGATTTCTAATAGTTGACTGATCATTACGTTAATGACATCACAACTATCAATAGTTAATAACAATATTTTTGCTGTAGCTAATTAATAGGTTGTCATTATTGTTAATGAGCTTTCAAAATCCTACATTTCAAATATCCCCATTTCATTTCATTAGTAATTACCATTGTAATATTATAAAGAAACTATTATTTATAGTTAAAAATTTCCAAGAAACCAGACCTATTAGATTTAGACATTTGTTATATGCTTTCTTCAATATTGTAATGGGTCTTCACACCAAAATGAAATAACTGATGTTTTTATTATTGATCTTATTTGATCATGATAATTACGTGTTGCTATAATGAAAGTTTCTATAATTCTAGTTAAAAACTAGACAGGATGAGGTAACAATACAAGTTATAACAAACGAAACAGCTTTTACATAAATACCTATAATATTTGTACCTGCTCCAATGACATGAAATTCATACAAGTACAGTCAGGTACATTACAATATTTACAGACGATAACATGTTAATTTTAATACTAATCCTTAGAAAACATAATTTTATTGTTGAAATGTTAACTTCTTTAGATTACCGTATTTACTGGTAATAGAGAATCCTGTGGAGTTGGTACGTGTACCTGTAGTACCAATCCGAATATTGTATTTTCCACCCCCTTGGCTTGTCCCGAAGTATTAAATAACGTTAATTCATTTCCTTGATAAATTAAGCTGTTGGTTGGCGGTTATTTATTCTATAAAGATAAGCAAGTAGAATCGAAAACATATTGGATATGTGAAAATTATCGAAAGGTAAAATGCAATGTACGTATCATAACGGAGGATGACACTATTCTCAAAAATAGTGGAACGCATAATCACGTCACTGATGCAGCACATGTAGAAGAAAGCAAGGTAATGAACATCATACGAGATAACGCTAAACACACTCAAGATGCACCACATTACATGGTATTTAAAGCTACTGTTGGAATTAGTCAAGCTGCAGTAGTTAGGCTTCCAAAGGTGAGCAGCATCAAAAGAACCATACGTAATGTATGAACTAGAAACCAAGCTGTCCCAGCACTTCCTATTAGTCGCAGTGCCATGGAGTTGCCAGAAGATTGTAAGAAAACCGAAGACCGGCTATTAATTTTTTCCACTAGAAGAAATCTTCAACTTCTGGCTCAGGGTGACCGTTGGTACGGTGACGGTACCTTCAAAACTGTGCCACATCTGTTCTACCAATTATATACACTTCATGGAGTAAAACACAATGTCGCTATAACTTTGATCTACGCCTTGCTACGTGATAAAACCAGAGAAACGTACGTTCGATTTCTTGAGGCAGTAAAACAACTTCTTCCAGGAACCTCACCGTCAACAATTCTTACAGATTTTGAAAGTGGCATGATAAGAGCCCTTAATGAAGAATTTTCACAAACCAGACATGTAGCATATTTTTTCCATTTCTCGCAAAGCATATTGAGAGAAATTCAATCAGAAGGTCTTACACAGCAGTACGAAACAGATGCTGACTTTGCATTGAAACTGCGATTATTAGCTGCAGTAGCATTTGTACCTACAGGAGAAGTTGTCAGTGCATTTGAAACTCTGTTGGACGAAGACGTGTTACCCCCAGAAGCACAAGCAGTTGTTGATTACTTTAAGGACACTTGGATAGGACGTCTTCAAAGAAGACAGCTGTAGTGCACCCCGTTTTCCTCGTGACATGTAGAACTGTTTTGAAGGAGTACACACCGGTTTGCCTAAAACAAATAACTCCATAGAAGGTTGACACCGAGGATTCGAGCTACAAATTTCCTCTGGCCATCCTAATATTTGGAAATTTATAGAGGCCATTCAGAGGGAGCAAAGCTTGCATGAAGTCCAAGTGGAACAATATGGAGCAGACGTGGAAGGTACACCTGCTCACAAGAAATACAGGGACTGCGCACAGCGAATAAAACATCTTGTTGAAAATTATAATATTGAAAATGTGTCCGACTTCTTACGTGGTGTAGCCCATAATTTAAGTTATTAGTTTCAAATTAAGATTTAAACTTTTATATATAATGGTAGCACAAAGAAGGAAAAACAAAAATCAAAAAAAAAAAAAAAAGCAAAGTTTCCGACTTTTTAAACACGCCAGCAATTTGAGCTGCAAGTCCTAAGCCTTGGTAAGGTGTGATGGAAAATTCGTGTAATTATAGCATATCATTACAGAGACAAAATAATCTCAAATAGCATTAAAAATTTAAACGGTACTCGTTGCACTAAAATTTCCTAGATCCCGTTTGACTGAGTTATTTCGAGCTAACGTAAGCTTCCAATTTCATGTGAAGGATTCGGAAAGACACATGGCAGTTTGATACGGCATGGCACGTTATCTCTTATAACACTGAACGAAATTTTTTAATTGTAACAACAAAACAATAAATAAAATCTGGTAAAGGTCACAATTTTATACTTCAAATTTACTTAAAGGCAAATGAGAAAGGCATTTTAAAGACACCTAACTTAAAGGGAAATTTTACTTCAAAATAAGATAACGTAAAGATTCGTTTCTAATGCAACCATAAGTGAGTCAGGTTTAGGAAAACAATGTTTCAATAAATGTTAAACTTTCCAAAGCCATATAATAATTAATTCATTGGATACTTAATTTCAACAATAAATAATCATTTATTCTCATAAAATAAACAATTATAGATTAACTAAAGAGTTCCTAATAAGAATGATATATAACAGTCAATGGCGTAGCATAAGGTTACTTAACGTGAAGTTATTATGTACATTTAGTCAAATTTTAGTGATAAATAACGGAAGAAGGAAAGTAGTTAAATCATTATGCATGTCTGAACTAAAGATTTTGTTATAACGTTTATTAACAGTAAATTTAAAAATTTGTATCACAAAATAAGTCCAATTAAAGTTCAAAACGTTCTTCACTATTCTCCACAACTCAATTTGATTAGTCTTAAATCATTTTTTGTTATTTAAATTCAAATTCCTTAAATAAATAATCCAGATTCAACTTTCCTTCCCAAAATTCCGTTTTAAAATTTGTCCTTGAAATAATTAGTACTTTATCTTTTCTTTCTTTAAAACTTGTGGCCTGTTTCTGTCTGTTCTCCTATATTTCTGCCTACAATTTTGTTCTTGCTTTTAACTAACCTAACCATTTATTTACTCTTTATCAAAGTTTACTGAAAACAGTTTGTCAAAGACAATTAACTGAAAGGTCAATTTACCGACACAACAGTTGGTCGAATTACAATTGACCGAAAACATTTTACCGAAAGAGAAGTTAACCGAAAATTATTGTTCATGGTCATTTCCGCCGAAAAATTCCGACGCTGCTTTAAAATAATATGCAAAGAAGGAGCTTTAATAATACTTTTCATTGTGTTCAAATAATACATGCCTACTTAAAACCCGTATTATTATTAATTTAAATTTAAATTGTAAGCGATTCCTTTAACCACATTAGCTTATCATTAGCATCGTACAGTTTTCATTCTAATATTTACATCGCAGTATACTTTTTTGTGGTGGTCCTTCCTGCGTTGAATGCTTTACATATTACCTCTAATGTCTTCATGGTTTCGGATATTCTGCATATAGAGTTAATATTTAAAAATATCAATGTTTATTCTTACAAGGGATGCATAATTATAGTGTATGAGTAATAAATGAAAGTAGATTTCTAATAGTTGACTGATCATTACGTTAATGACATCACAACTATCAATAGTTAATAACAATATTTTTGCTGTAGCTAATTAATAGGTTGTCATTATTGTTAATGAGCTTTCAAAATCCCTACATTACAAATATCCCCATTTCATTTCATTAGTAAGTACCATTGTAATATTATCAAGAAACTATTATTTATAGTTTCCACGAAACCAGACCTATTAGATTTAGACATTTGTTAGTTCAATATTGTAATGGGTCTTCACACCAAAATGAAATAACTGATGTTTTTATTATTGATCTTATTTGATCATGATAATTACGTGTTGCTATAATGAAAGTTTCTATAATTCTAGTTAAAAACTAGACAGGATGAGGTAACAATACAAGTTATAACAAACGAAACAGCTTTTACATAAATACTATAATATTTGTACCTGCTCTAATGACATGAAATTCATACAAGTACAGTCAGGTACATTACAATATTTACAGACGATAATATGTTAATTTTAATACTAATCCTTAGAAAAGATAATTTTATTGTTGAAATGTTAACTTTTAGATTATCGTATTTACTGGTAATAGAGAATCCTGTGGAGTTGATACGTGTACCTGTAGTACCAATCCGAATATTGTATTTTCCACCCCCTTGGCTTGTCCCGAAGTATTAAATAACGTTAATTCATTTCCTTGATAAATTAAGCTGTTGGTTGGCGGTTATTTATTCTATAAAGATAAGCAAGTAGAATCGAAAACATATTAGATATGTGAAAATTATTGAAAGGTAAAATGCAATGTACGTATCATAACGGAGGATGACACTATTCTTAAAAATAGTGGAACGCATAATCACGTCACTGATGCAGCACATGTAGAAGAAAGCAAGGTAATGAACATCATACGAGATAACGCTGAGCACACTCAAGATGCACCACATTACATGGTATCTAAAGCTACTGTTGGAATTAGTCAAGCTGCAGCAGTTAGGCTTCTAAAGGTGAGCAGCATCAAAAGAACCATACGTAATGTACGAACTAGAAACCAAGCTGTCCCAGCACTACCTATTAGTTTCAGTGCTATTGTGTTGCCAGAAGATTATAAGAAAACAAAAAATGGAAAAGATTTTTTGATGTTCGATTCGGGGCTCACCGAAGACTGGCTACTAATTTTTTCCACTAGAAGTCTTCGACTTCTGACTCTGAGTGACCATTGGTACGGTGACGGTACGTTCAAAACTGTGCCACACCTGTTCTACCAATTATATACACTTCATGGAGGAAAACACAATGCCGCTATCCCTTTGATCTACGCCTTGCTACCTGATAAAACCAGAGAAACGTACGTTCGATTTCTTGAGGCAGCAAAACAACTTCTCCAGCAACCTCACCGTCAACAATTCTTACAGATTTTTAAAGTGGCATAATAAGAGCCCTTAGTGAAGAATTTCCGCAACCCAGACATCGAGGATATTTTTTCCATTTCTCGCAAAGTATATTGAGAAAGATTCAATCAGCAGGTCTTAAACAGCGTACGAAACAGATGCTGACTTTGAATTGAAACTGCGATTATTAGCTGCAGTAGCATTTGTACCTACAGGAGAAGTTGTCAGTGCATTTAAAACTCTGTTTGACGAAGACGTGTTACCCCCAGAAGCACATTCAGTTGTAGATGACTTTAAGAACACTTCAAAGAAGACAGCCGTCGTGCATCCCGTTTTCCTCGTGACATGTGGAACTGTTTCGAAGGAGTACACACCGGTTTGCCTAAAACAAATAACTCTATAGAAGATTGGCAACGAGGATTGGAGCTACAAATTTCCTCTGACCATCCTAATATTTGGAAATTTATTGAGGCCATTCAGAGGGAGTAAAACTTGCATGAATTCTAAGTGAAACAATATGTAGCAGACGTGAAAGGTGCACCTGCCCACAAGAAATACAGGGACTGCGCACAGCGAATAAAACATCTTGTTAAAAATTATAATATTGAAAATGTGTCCGACTTCTTACGTGGTGTAGCCCATACTTTAGTCTCAAATTAAGATTTAAACTTTTATATATAGTGGTAGCATAAAGAAAGAAAAACAAAAAATCAAAACACAAGAAAATACCAAAGTTTCCGACTTTTTAAAGACGCCAGCAATTTGAGCTGCAAGTCCTAAGCCTTGGTAAGGTGTGAAGGAAAAATTCGTTTGTATATTATAGCATATCATTAAATACATAATCTGCACGTAGCTCATAGCATTATAATATCTTTTCTTTCGGTAAAGTGTTTTCAGTAAACTTTCCTAGATCCCGTTTGACTGAGTTATTAGTCGAGCTAACTAACTTCTTCCAATTTTATGTGACGTGGTAGGTTAGACACGTGGCAGTTTGATCAGTCATGGCACGTTATCTCTTATAACTCTGAGCCAATATTTTTTTTTAATTTTAACAACAAAACAATAAACGTAAAATCTGGTAAAGGTCACAATTGCTTATACTTCAAATTCTTACTTAAAAAGTCAAAACTATACAGGGTGTATTTTAAAAACACCGAAATACGAAAACTGGAAATTTTAGCTTCCAAAATAAGACAAAAATTCTTATGAAAGCGTTTCCGAAAATGCTTCCTTACCGAGATACAGGGTGTTTAGGAAAACAATGTTTCGAATACTTTTTAAGATTTCTTAAAAACTAGAAAGAAAGTTAAATTGAAATTTGGGATACCTTAATGTTTCACCAATTTCAATTGTGATTAAGTATGCCATACTACATAACTATAATTCCAAAAACTAAAAGGAAATTCTAGAAAAATAAAGAAAAACATATAGAAATGTGAGCTGCGGCTAAGAAAAACAACTAAACTTTCATTATGACAGCTTCCACGAACTTACAATCAATAAATAACAACAAAAAAATCATGTTAACATAAACAAAACACCACCACATATTCACATCACTCCAAAAATGTCTTGCGGTGATTAATCCCATCTCGGACGCAGGGGACTGTTTCTCCTGCAGCATCCTTGCTAGCGCTAGAAGACGGATTCCAACGCTCCTACCACACTCATTTGATTAGTCGCCTCTTACAATGGGCAGTTGGCCTCTGCTGTTGGTAAATTCTAAGGGATTCCTTCACATAACACTGAGATCCAGATTCAACTTTCCTTCCGCAAAATTCCGTAAATTTTAACACAATTTGTCCTTGATGATACACTAAAATAAGAAAAAAAATCCCTATGAACTTAGGTCCGCAACGCCTTCGTTTAAAAGATATAGGGTGTTCAAGTTTAATTATTTTTTTGTTTTTTTTAAATATCTTTTTACAATGATGTAATAAGCGGACGAAATTTTGTATACAGGGAATTTTTATCACGCAAAATTCAAATATGACCTTAGTTCTTTTATTACTGATAGAGGGCGCCACATACAGGTATCCATCTTGTTTGAATCGGTCCTAAGTTTTTTGCCTTACGCTGTATATCATTTTCGATTAGAAAAATTTGTTTCCTATCTTTTGTGCTTCAGAAAGGTATACATTATTGAAGTCGCTAGGCCCAACGGTTTATGAGAAAAATGCACCCAATACATGCAAATTATCCAAAAGCGCCAAAGTAACTTGTTTGCAAAACCGTAATTAGAAGTCACCAATATGGGTTTTCTATTAATGTGTGAGCAGGTATAATTGACAATTACTTAATTGGCCCATTTCAATTGTCCAATCGATTGACAGGTGAACTGTATCGAAATTTCTTGGAGAATGAACTGAATACGTTATTAGAGGATGTTCCATTGGCTATTACTGATAGAATGCGTTACATGCATTGTGGCGCGCCAGCTCACTTTTCTCGATTGGCAAGGGAATTTTTGGATAGAATATTTGGAAATACGTGGATTGGCCGAGAGGGACCTGTATCCTGGCCAGCTCGTAGTCCCGACCTTAATCCCCTCGATTTTTCGTTTTGGGGATTCATGAAAAATGATGTTTATTCTGTAGAAATGCATAATGAAGAGCAACTATGGATAAGAATTATGGAATCCGCAGATAGATGCTATTAAAATTTAATTGTTGAAGTGTTATGTCATTCTTTTTGCAAATAAGTTACTTTGGCACTTTTGGATAATTTACATGCATCGGATGCATTTTTCTCGTAAACCGTTGGTCCTAGCGACTTCAATAAGGTATACTTTTCTGAAGCAGAAAAGATGCGAAAAGAAATTTTTCCAGTTGAAAATGACATACAGTGTAAGGCAAAAAAGTTAGGACCGATTCAAGCAAGATGGAAACCTGCATGTGGCGCCCTCTATCAGTAATAACGGAACTAAGGTCATATTTGAATTCGGCATGATAAAGAGCCCCTGTATTTTTTTTTATGATTGTGGACCTGAACAGGCTAAATTAAGCCTATCGTGCTAATGCACTCAGGAACACTTAGGAGGGTGGATAGAGGGATAATGAATTGCCAATAGATGCCTATGAACAGCTACCTTAAATTTTCTCATATCATAAGTGAGAGGAAAACAGGAACTAGGAGATCATTCCAGAGTTTAGAAGCCGTGTAGAAAAATGTGGATTGCGCCCGTTTGGTACGACAAGTGGAGATTTGTACTACATACTGATGATGTGAATGAGCGAACCGAGTGTTTCTGGCAAAGATAACCCGAGATGATATCAAAGAATATAATTCAGCAGCACAATAGCCGTTGTAATAACGATAATACAAAGAAAGAACTGAAACCATCCTTCTATGCTCAAGGGACTGTATGTGAGAAGTTAAGGACGGGTCATTTATAAGCCTAATCGCTCTCTTTTGAATACGATCAACGATATCGAGAGCGTATTGGGGAGCACTAACCCAGAGGTGAGAATTATATTCCAGATGAGGCCGAATTTGAGCCTTATACATCAGAAAGAGTTGTCGAGAGGTAAAGTACTGCTTAGATCTATATAAAAAGCCTATTTTACGAGCAGCTGTTTTGGTAGCTGACAAAAGATGGTCAACCCATGAGAGATTTGAAGATACAGTCATACCCAACAGAGTAATAGAGTCTGAACACTTAAGAACTGAGCCATTCATACTTACAACAGTAAATGATTGGTTTTTTTTTGGCGGACATAAGGCAACACTGAGTTTTGTTAGCATTAAACTTAATTAGATTATTGCTTCCCCATTCGAGAATACGTTGAATGTCTTTGTTGATTGAATTTGCCATTTCAGCTTTAATTTCATGATTTGACATAGAAGGTGGATTATCACTATGAGTAGACTGAGATTAACTACAGTGAAGAGTGCTATCGTCAGCAAAGCAATGAATGGGGTTAGTTGTTGAAGAAATAAGGTCATTTATGTACAGTAGAAAAGGTGTAGGCGCTATAACGGATCCCTGTGGTACGCCCGCGTTAATGCTAACTTCTTTTGAAAAAAAGCCATCAACTACGACACGTATTCGTCTTTTATCAAGGAAACTAGAAACCCAGTTGATGAGCGTACCATTTAACCCAAACGAGGTGAGTTTGGCAAGTAAACACTTATGCCAAACTTGGTCAAATGCATTTGAGATATCTAAAGCGACTACAACTGTTTCACCGGACTGCTCTACTGTATTGTTCCAAACTTGGGTCACATATGAAAGAAGATCGCCTGTTGAACGACTTTGCCTAAACCCATATTGGTGGTCACTAAGGAGTTTGTTAGCTTCAAGGAACGTGAGCAGTTGCTGATTGATGGCTTTTTTCATGATTTTAGACAAAATGGAAATGATGACAATTGGTCGGTAATTTGAGGGATCCGTCTTATCGCCTTTTTTGGGAATAGGTTGAACATTTGCTAACTTTCATGATGAAGGGAATTCTCCAGAAGACATAGAGATCGTATAGAGCTTAGATATGACTGGTACCAGTTCCGGGGAACATTTCTTTAAGACAATAGCTGGGATACTGTCTGGGCCAGTCGCCTTATTGAGATCAAGCCTACTGATGATCGACTTCAAGAGCTTGTACCGAAAATGAATTGGTTTCATAGCGTATGAAGAAGAGTTGACTAGGGGAACATCTTTTCCAGAATCATTGAGACACGAGTTTGATCCAAACAAATCCACAAAAATGTTGGCTTTGTCTACAGAATCAGCAACTACCGATCCGTCAATAGGTGTCAAGGTGGGAAATGAAGATGTTCCAAAATTTTTACAAATGGCTCTAGCTAAAGACCAAAATTTACGACTGCCTAAAGGAGATGTAGCTAGTTCATTGCATTTTCATTGTTCGAACAACTTTTTAGTTTTGGTGATGACACTTTTGCAGATATTTCTAGCACCAACGTATTCTACATGACTGTCGACCGATTTATTAAATTTCCATTTAATGTAACATTTATTTTTTAAAGATATTGCATCAGCACAAGCCTTATTGAACCATGGTTGGGAACGCACGCACACGCACCCGCACACGGCACACGCACACGCACACGCACACGCACACACACGCACACGCACACGCATGCGCACACGCACACGCACACGCACACGCACACGCACACGCACACGCACACGCACACGACACCCACGCACGCACGCACGCACGCACGCACGCACGCACTCGCGTACACACACACACACACACACACACAAATATCTCGTGCAAACTCACGTTCACATATTATCAAAAATACGTACTACGCACAATACAATACTGTATGTACCGAGTGCGTCAAAATAATCTCACAAATAGTTCAAAAAATTTCTAGAAACGGTTCTCGTTACACTAAAATGACCAGAAGTAGGAGGATCATGATTTTCTTCGATGAACGTACAGCGTTCCTCAGGAATTTCAGCCATCAGTGAGGGATTCGGAAAAGTACACATGCGTTTATACGGAAGGCTATCCTTAAAGCACAACGAAGAATATTTTCTAGGAGAGGAAGAAACGAAACGAAGCATATGTAAGTATCAAGGATCTTTAATCCAAGATACAGTAGTAAATTTGCCGCTATCGAGGGACAGAACGAGATAAAGGCCAAACAAGACATGTTCTTTACTTTTACGGTGAATTATAGTGAATTTATAATGTTGTAAGCGTAAAGCCAATCTTTGTAATTTATTCAACCGGATAAGTGAGGCAGGAATCATAGTGGACTGGAAAGCTCCAATAAATGGTCTAAACTTTCCAATTTCCCATATGTGTATAAATTATTTCATTATGTTAATTTCAATCTGGAACTAAGTAAATAATCATTTATTCTCATAAAATAAACAATTATAGATTAACTAAAGAGTTCCTAATAAGATTTTGTTGTAACGTTTATTAACAGTAAATTTACAAAATTTGTATCACAAAAATAAGTCCAATTAAAGTTCAAAACGTTCTTCACTATTCTCCAAACGATCTAATTTTTTCCAAAATTTAGTTTCTGTAAAATCATTATTTTGAATCATTTTAATGTCACCTTCATCTCGGATAAATAAGTAATTAAAAGTTCCAGGGGTCATTCGTTCCCAATTTATTCCGTTCGCCTTAGGTTTGCTGCAAATAATTAATAGTTAACCTAAAACACTTTACTTAAAAATGCACATACCCATCTTTTGCAAACGATGTCACAAAATCAAGAAGTAAATCTTTAATGTACTTTTCAGATTTAGTGAGTTTCATTTTATCAGATGGCAAAAATTTTATATCATGCAAAAGAAAACTATCGTCTCCATGAGATACGCCTACAATCGATTAGTTCTAATTTAAAACATAATTTTGCAACTTACCTTCTAATTCCAATCCCAAGAACTTTGAAAAACTAACTGTCGTGTTAGCAAAACCATATACCCCAGCATAAACAGACGATTTCCCCGATTTTGTTTGCATTCGAACTGCTGTATCAAAACCTACGTTAAAATATCTATCTCCAAATGCCTGAATATAAAATAAAGTCATTTGTTTTTAATGTTAAATTTAATTCACCTTAACAAAGGAATTCACATTATTTTTGTTAATGTCTTTGTCTTGAAAGTAAAATGATTTGATTTTATGTGAAATTTTCTTTTATTGGTTTCCTTAGTAACATAGTCATAACCAAACAAGTATCCCGACAATTCGTCCCATTCCTTGTTAACTTTTTCGAAACTATCCATTATGTCTGTAATGTTATACTATTCGATTTAATCTAAGCAAGGAGTTACATCTTACACGAAGCGCCAAAAACTCCTTCATCTTTTGTAATCCACGTTAACCAAGGCACGTCATTGAATTCTGCGTCTTTTAACAGTTTATAAGGGTGTTCTGTTATGAACGAAGAATCTGACTTTACTTCCACAACTGGAGCAAATGGTGCTACTGGATATTCTTTAAAAACAAAAAAATCGTGTATTTTCGTAGCAAGCTCGGATGCAGGTACTTTTCTCAAGCAGTTTATAACATTACGTGTGTTTTGATTTTCACAGTTGAGTAAAGCTGCAAGTTTTTTGGTTTTTTGTAACGCACCCTTTTGAATCGCCCAAGGCATCAGTGTAGTACCACTTTGGGATATACCTCTATGAAATAATCCTAAAACGACAATGTAAGGATTTGAAAAATAGCAATCTTCAAAGGTACCTTTAGATTGTGGAGAAAAGTAGTGAAAATGAACTGAAGCTCCACCAGCCGATAAACCCATAAGTGTGACCGATTTTGGATTGCCCCCAAAATTCTTTATATGTGCTTGAACCCATTTAAGTGCAAGTTGTTGGTCCTTAAGTCCTAGGTTGCCTGGTACAACCGAGTCTTCCGTACTTAAAAAACCTAAAATAAATTTCATAATCGTAGACTTAAAAACTCAGTAAAAATATAATTTACCAAGTATCCCAAGACGATAATTTAAACTAACATATATAACGTCACGGTCCAAAATATAAGAGGGCCCAGCAATTCCACCGTCTCCATACATAAAACCACCTCCATGTATATACACTATTACGTCAAAATTATCGTTTTCGCTTGGTTGGGAATTGGGAATATAGATGTTAAGATATAAACAATCTTCTGAATCTATAACAATTTAAAAATATACACAAATGCAAAATTATTCATGGTAATACTACCATTTCCGTCAATAGCGGTGTTATAAAAGTTTGGTGGTTGCTTGCACGTATATGTTCTAGTTGCGTTTAAAACTCCCTTCCAAGCTTTCACAGGTTTAGGAATCTAAAACAAACAAGAATAATACAAACCCGTTCGGATTGATACCAATTTAGCATTTTTTGGGTTATCTTCTTAATGTAAATAGCTCAAAATCAGATACTGTTTAACCATTAAATACATTTATTACATACATACACACTTATCACGGCATTATCCTACGGAGTAGGCTCAAACCATATTTTACCTCTTATATTTGCATTCCATATTCTTTCTATCCATACCCATAACTTAACCCCAAAATCATCATCAGTTTAATTCCTTATCTTCCTTACATTAATTCTTCAATCAGCATCATACTATTCAGAACTCCTAGTACATCCTACTTTGTACCACATTTTGTATTTCATACCCATTTCAAAAAATTGTTATTTCCCTCAAAATCGTTCAGTAGTTTCTCACCACCTGACGTCCACAATTTGTTTTAACCTCACTCTTACTTCGCCATTTTATTTCTCAATCTCTAGCCTTCAGATAGTACTAAATTATGCAATATTCCACACAGAATTGAGTGAACACCCATCCACCTATATCTTCCAATAAAGTTACTTTTTCACTTAGTTTAAATAACTTCAATATGTTCTCTAGATGGTTCCACAAATGCTTATATTCTTGGCCATTCTTTTCATTTATCAGTGCGTAACAATCAATAAAAGTAATCTTTAGAAACTTTCGTTTTAATTTACATTACCCCGTGAAGGTACCATTTCACTCAGCTTAACACACTTTTTGCCTATTTCCTTACAACCAGTTCTGTTAGTGACTGAATAGCAGGTGGACGAGGTACTAGTCAAGTTGTACCCAGACTTCCTACAAACGTGGCCACCTTATCGGTTATCCCAAACGTGCCTAGCTTAATTCTGTATAAGGCAGTAAATTGCTATCCGTGATACAGCCAGTATACGGCCTAAATAGCGGCTATTTACATGATGTGCGTATTCGGAGTGACCATACCGCTATTTGTGTATGAAGAAAACCCCCTGAAAATACCTGATACAAGGCAGTTGTGTAACGGGAGTCTTAGAAAATTAAAAATTTCGCGCTAAATTATACGAGATTAAATGGTTATATATTATTTTTCTAGATAAAGGAATCGTTATTGGTTAATTGTATTTAAATGTAACTAATATTAAGATGAAAAATTTATATATTTAATTTGAAAATATTTAAAGTACGCGGCAGTTGCAAGTACACTGATGGGTTGGAAGAGATGAAACGCTGTGAAAGTAACTGGCAGTTTTTATATTACAGTCGTTGTTGGTCGATTGACGCAACACGAGTGACATTATATACTGGGCCCTATAAAGTGTTAAAATTGCAAATAAGAATTAATTAGCGGTGCAATAGGGAAGAAGTAGAAAAACACCTTCCTTATTAAAATAATAAAAGGCTACAATAAATAATAAAAAGTGCAATTGTTATCGAGTTGGTGGTAATAAAAAAGGATTACAGGGTTACGTCATCAGCTTTCAACCAATGTAACAAGTAAGAACCTTTTTATTGCTCTGAACTTTAAATATGAACATCACTATTAACGCAAAATAGTCTGTTTAATTCTGATAAAGATTATATTGTTACTATTTTAAATTATAGGTTTAATTTATATATATATATATATATATATATATATATATGCATTGTAAACAATGCATTGATGCATTTTCGTTCGCATTTTGGATTTAATTAAATAAGTATAACGTTTGATTTACTTTTTTATCATTTTTATTATTAATATTGAAAGCTTATACGAATATTGAATATGTAAATGTAGAAGGAAGTAAACTCAATGGGAACCCAGATAAATAAATAAGTCGAATATAGCATAATTTTGGTCAATGATAACAGTAGTCATTTCTTTATACACACTTTGAGCTAGCCGCCGCACCCAAATAAGAAAAGAATTTGCAAACGTAAATATTAAAATTCATTTACTCAAACTGAAATTAAATAGCAAGCGAATTAAAATTAACTGGTAGATGATATCTTTATAAATTGAACCCATTACGCGTAAATAAAAAGGTAATCATTTACAGTCTCACAGAAACAATAGAACATTTTTATTCAATAATTTTGACATTATAAAAAATGGTAAAAGAACTCAAATATTATTTTTTGTAGCGGGGTGAAAATAACACGAGTAATAACCAATGATATTTGCCGGTTGCAGTAGGTAACAGGACTGAAGCCCACTAAATCAAAAGCAATGTTTGAATTTCGGACGAGATCGTTTGCAGTGGCATTGTGAAAGTGTATACTTATTTCTAGTTGGTGGTCCGTGATAAATGCATGAGCGAATGAGGTATAGTGACTTAAAAAAAGTTTCAATAGAACGGTATAATTCGAGTAAACTTTGTTATATTTGTTTTTTTTATTATGATTTTTCATGGTTTTCCTTTTTTCGTAAAGAATATATTGAAACTTTATTTGATTTTACGTAAAAAAAATTCGGTTTGTGTGAATCTTTGCGATATTGCAGGCTTACACTCCATTAAGATGAGTAATTTGATTGTAATCACATTATATTTAGAATTTACATCAGTTCTGTATACATAAAGACAAAGTTTGCATCAATGGCGCAGTTGGTTAGCGCGGTACTCTAGCAAAGTACAGGTCGAAGGTTCAAATCCTACTTGAGGTAAACTTTTTCTTTATCTATTTAATAAAATTAATAATAATTTCTAATTATAAATTTACTTCTGAATTTATTCGTTCATAACAAAACATAATAATTTAACATGGTGATGATCCATAGCCACACACACACGCTCGCACGCTTGCACGCACGCACGCAAGCACGCACGCACGCACGCACGCACACACACACACACAACACACACACACACACACACACACACACACACACACACACGCACGCACCACGTATCTATCCACACATCCAATCCAACGGTTCGCCTAGTAGTAAGAAGACCACCAGACTCTCAGTTTCCACAGAGTGAGAGAACTTTTATACTCTGTGTTCCTCATCTCCCATTCTGCTACGCTGTTACCGTTTCAGTAGATTGTGCTTCAAAAGAAATTTCGCCGGAACCTGGCTCAGGTCGGCGTAACTTTTGAGCATCGCTGTAATTGACTTCATATACGAGGATTTTCGTTAGTACGCATTGTTATTAGGTCAGCGACAAACATAATTTTAATTAGTATTTAGTTTAATTAAATAACTTACATGTTATGTATGATTTGAGCCACAGTTTACAACTTTTAGCGACCGATTATCTTAAACACTAAGTAAAGAGCGCACGTTTCATTAATTTTTACTATATATACGAGTAAACTCCCTTTATCTCCACTTTTCATCTTACTTTACCTACGGCAAAGATTTACGTAATTCTTTATTTTATTCGTCTACTACAGGGCCTAGTCCACCACAGATGATGAAAGCTTAGCTGTATTTGGTTTGTTACTGCATATCTTGTAATTGTTTGTTCTGACGGTTGAAATTATGGCAATTTATCCAATGTTTGGATGTTAGTCGTTTCCATTACCATGTCCTCGTTCGGGTATTGTATTCTGGGGGTTCCAAAGTTGACGTAACGGAGATCGGTACTGATGTTTTTGTTGCGGCCTTCCACATAGATTCATGGTTCCTTTTTAATTCTATTATTGCGGTGCTTCAAAGGGTTGGTGGTAAAATGTGGGTACTGTACCTGCCGACCACATCGTTCTTCTATTTGTTTACCATTGTCAGCGGTTGCATGTACAACGGCCAACGCTTTGTACCAAATGCTGTTTTAATCGGTTACGACAACGAATTGGCAATGTCACTTTGGAGCGGTAGAATAAGGTCCCATTTGTTCAGCGGTAACCAGTACTTACGATCGTGTTGATTGTAGTAATCGTACAGAGGGGACTTGGTTGGGTCCCAGTTTGACTACAGCGTAGACTCAGAAAGGCATTTCATAAACATGGAGGTCGCATTGTCCTTCATATGGGTGCCGCCATAAAAAAACTATTTCTTTTCGTATTTGTCGGAAATTCCCAGTGATCCTTGGTTAACAACCTCTCTTTGCTGAACCACCTTCCAGGTACAAATTAAATTTTGGGTGTGTATATTCAGTTAATGACAATGTTTATCTAACCCAGCTATAGGTTGACGAGATTCATGTGGAATAGCAGGTATGTGGTTTTGTGATCTAAAGCAGTCTGGGTGTCGGTTATTGATTGCCTTATTGGAATGAATCCCTCCATACCACTACTGTCATACACAAATCATATGTCATTTTTGCAGGTTATGTCGTAATAGACATTTTCGTTTAGAGGACGAACCTGCAAAGCGTACTGCCACAACAATTTCTTGTATCACACCAAGCTTATTTTTAACTAAGTACTCAGGGTAATAGCAGTTTGACACTTGCACAAAATAGCACTATTATTAAATAAGCTACTCTCCTAAACACTTATCCGGTTTTACAATGGATGCTTCTAGGAGTTTTTGAGATAGATAACTATAATTAACTGTTATTTGACTGATTCAAACTACCCTTAATTGTAAAGATACAAAACTGAATTTGTTGCGGTGGCCTACAACTTTGGCCATAACTTCCATAATTTCTTCTAGAAAATGGAAACATACACGCATACACGACGCACACACGCACACACGTGCACGCGCATGCACACGCACACGCACACAAACACACACACACAACTACACCCACACCCACACCTACACCCACACCCACACCCACACCGACACGCACACCCACACCCACACCCCCACCCACCACACACACGCTCACGCACACGTACATGCACACGCACACGCACACGCCCACGTAGACACAGACACAGACGCACACCGATACGTACATCCACACCTACACCCACACCCACACCCACACCCACACCCACACCCACACCGACCCCCACACGCACACACACGCACACACACGCACACGCACACGCACACGCCCATGTAGACACAGACACAGACGCACACCGATACACACACCCACACCCACACACACACCCACACCAACACCCACACACCCACACCCGCACCCACACCCACACCCACACCCACACCCACACCCACACCCCCACACACGCACGCACGCACACATGCAAGCCCGCACACAGGCGCGCGTGCATGCGCACACACACACACACACACAGACAAACAAAAACACACACACATACATACACACACACACACATACACATACACACAGACACACATACACACACATACACATACACACACGCACGCACGCACACACACGCGCGCGCGCGCCTGCACACACTGTTACACGATAAAACTACGTTAACGATGTGTAGTGCTAATAAAGAGAATAAGCAGTGAGACACCTAACTTACAACGGAGATGGACAGGTTCGTGGTAAGATGAAAATTGGCACATTAGACTTACCCTAAAACAAAATTCCAAATCTGGAGTTACTGTCCTATGAGCACCACCATAGTTTATACTTGTTTTGATAATTATCTTAAGCTGAGATGTCAATATTGCGACATGGTGGGCTACTCGGTATATAAAACTGAATTTTTTATATAAACCTCGTATTTACTTTTTGAAAACACAGTCCAATGTATTGTCAATTGTAACTGAACTCTTTGTCCCACTCTCGTAAAAATATGGACTAATATTTATGAATACCTACAATAATCCAAAATTGATAAATAACACCTAATTTAGAAAACAATAATTAGAATTAAAAATACATAAATAAAAAGTTTACTTCGAGTAGGGTTTGAACCTATGACCTATACTTTGCCACAGTATCGCGCTAACCAACTGCGCCATCGAGATTCAATCCCCAATCGATGTAAATTTTGTCTTTATGTATGTAGAACTGATTTAAATTCTAAATATAATGAGATTACAATCAAATTATGTATATTCATGGCATGTGAGCCTGCAATATCGCAAGGATTCACACATGCCAAAGCAACTTGACTAATATTAAATTATTATTATTATGCGACATCTAATTTTCTATTTGTCCTTAAAAAAGAATTATTGGGGAAGGCCCACTACAATGCAAATATAGTATAAGTTGAATAATTATGATTATAATAATAACTAGAATTATTAATTTTAAATTGATTTGTAAAAGTATAATTCTGGATCGAGTATATTTCATCACAGAAGTAAACGTACTGTGAATGAATGATAGATTAATCTTTAATCACGAATTTTATTTTAGTTAGATATGCTTATAAAATCTTGATTTACAGTTGCCTATTTTAAAATTAGGGATACAGACGTAACAATGTGTGCCTAAATTGGAATTATACCCCATCAGATATTGTTGTTTGAAATTTTATCATTTAATACTAAAAGCGATATTGAAAATAAAAGCTGTATTTTATAATTATTTAATTCGGTAAACAAATAAAAGCAGTTAAATTTTGTAATGGCGTCTCTAAAATAAATTTAAGCTCAAGCCAACATTCATCAAAGTAGCCAAAAGTAACAAAAGAATTATTACACTGTACTTTCGTGATTGTTCGTATAACCTAACACATGAAAATAAACAAAGAAGTCTGACAAGGTACTATTGCCCTGCAACACCTAATTTGCTATTTGTCCTTAAAAAGGAAATTTGTGAAAGGCCCACTGCAATGCAAATATAGTATTAGTTGAATAATTAACTGTGATAAAGCAAATTTTCACAATTAATATAAATATACGTTGCTTTCCACAATAAAGCAAAAAAGGATATCTTAAACAGATTAGTCCCTGTTAACTTAACTAGTCTTACACAAGAGTACTAACAAAACAAGGATAATAATTACAAATGACTGTCCTCTTTAGCAAAATCAACCTTTCACTGCATAACACTATACAAATTGGTCCTACTTATTAATTTTCTTCTCCTCTTATCAATTTTATATCGTTGACAAACACACAGCACTAGCAATATTTAATACATATTTAATTTTTATCAGCATTCAAAACATCTACTTAGAACGGATCACTTTAAAAGTTTCATTTTGATAGCGCAGATTACAGTTAACAATTTATTTCAAATATGTTTAAACATTTTTAAATAAAGTTTTGTAAGAGTTTTGTAACAAACGATTTTCAACTCAATACAAAATTGACTTTACTTGTAAACGTCTTAAACCTTTCATTCCCAAAATGGGATGTGGCAGTAAACAAATAACTGGACTACTAAGTTTTACGACGTAAATGATACAGATTGTTACGCGGTCTTCTTTAAAATTAGGCGCGATCGTCGCTTAACCGCTCTAATAAAAGGGTGACAGTCAATTTTCGTAACTACACCAAACATTACCCCGCTAAATTGTAAACAACTACCCTTAAAGGGATGTAAATTGTTAAGGTCGAAAATGAAACTAAAACGGCAGGTAACAGATAATTAGAGTGCTCCGGACTAGCTCGGTGGGACACAGGGCGTGGGCGTGTTTTTGAGTTTAAAAGTACTGAGGATGGTTACTCGCATTGTCGAAAGCCGCAGATAAGGGTGCGTCGTAATCAAAATAAGGTCAAGTAAAAGGGCGCCAGACGATATCAGTAAAAATACGCCTGGGCACGTAGATAAATCAGCCTTCAACAGTCAAAAGATATCACTTACCTTACGTTGGCTACCTACAGGTGCACGTCGGAAATGCTTCGAAACTTTAGCTCTAGAACAAATCTTAAAAATATACACACGCTCAAATACTAAAGCAGTGTGGGCGCAAATCAGCTGTTGAGTTTCAATTACTTCTTTAACTTTAAACTTCGTTGTGTTACCCTCAACGCTTGTGAACAAAATAATTCAAGCACAATAAAAAAGTAATGAACGTTAAATCTCAAATTCAAATACTAATCTTCAAAGCCCTGTCATTCATTGAACTCCAAACTAAAATAATTATACATAAACTAGATAAACGTCATTTAAAATCTCTCTAGTCAAATTCAATATTCAATAAAAATTATTGCTTTCGCTGGTGAGGAGGAGATCACAAATTAACACCACAAAATTCACTTAATTTTTTGTCTATTATATCCAAATATATCACAAAAAGGACGCAAATACATAGATTTATTTACAACGGTTTCGGTTTTATTTAAAATATTAAATGCTAGAATACGAGAACATAAAATGGTCAACCTTGTAAACTTACCAAGGGGCCTTTGATTTTAAACTACGGAAATAGAATTATCTAAATATGAATAACTTTATAACAGTACGTAGCCAATTGCTCACTAAAAATCAATTTTACCATAGGAAATGTTCATATACTTAAATTTGCAGTATAAAATTATTAAATAATAAAAAAACAAAATATCAAAGATATCGCAAATAAGAGTAGTTCGTCAACCTTTAAATTGAGATGACGTGAAAGCATCAATTACGGCAAAATAACACCAAAACAAACGACTGAGTTTATTCGCTTGCCACAAATAATTTCACGAAGTTCACAAACAAAGTTAAGATAAAGCATTCACAATAACGTACAATATTGCATTACCTTCTCCACCGGACAGCGACGAAAGCAACGGGAACGGCTCCGGGGATACTAGCAGAACGTCCTCGATCGGCAAGGCAATACGGAAAATTTTCCAGTCTTAAACTTCGAAAGCGATACTCAAAAGTTAATTGACGTTATATAGTTTATGTGCACAAAATGAGTAGCTTTTACACACGAGATATTTACACACTTCAATGTTCAATTGAATCGGTAGCTCTATTTACAAGTTTTTAATATTAAAACGAAAGAAAAATGCCTATTTACAAAATATTTACAGTGAGACTTGGTCTATCAAAGGCTGTTCTACAGAAACACATAAAACACGGGGTTCAGGCACACAATGCTCCAAGAAAAACAATATCTTCAGATCAGCAAAAGCGATCAAAACTCCGTAATTCAGGAAGCACTGATTAGCCACTACCCTGATTACGAGAAAGTAGGTCAAGTTGACCACGATACACCACATAAAGTTCTCCGGCCTCGTGAATCAACAACAAAATCCGCACATAGCGAAACGAAACGAAGTCCACGATACATTCGATAGAACCGGGAACATCGACGGTAAAAACGGTGCCCACCCGCATACCACAACTCCTTTCACCAGATTAAGACCAAGACTGAGCACATACATTCAAAAATTCTTCAGTTGCGCCATACTTGATTTTAAAAACGACAACCAAGCATACTTTCATTACATTCAAAATTATAAAACGAGTAAATCCCGTAAATGATCAAAAGAGATTGCGCCATATCTTTACCTTCACACAAGAAAATGCAAGGGTTGCTTTCTCAAGTAAGCAACGCTCATCTACTCTACAATACATATGCACTTGAAGTTTAACGAGTTCATATTGTAAACCAGCCAAATCTTGCCTGATCCTATAATGATTATTTTCAATTGAAAGTGAATCGGTAAACTGTGCTGCAAAAGAATCTTGGCTCCGTTCGTCAAATGGAAGTTAACAGAAACATAATACGAAAAACAACTTGGAATTTTATCTCTCAATAACAAGTGAGTTTTTAATTTTAAACCTTACGAAAATTTATATAATTTCCATCCTAATGTAAATTAATTCGAACAAAGAAATTCACTTTAAACTAAATACGACAAATTCTAATCCGAAATACAATATAAAGCAAACGATATATCAATTTAATTTTAACTTTATGAAGACACATAAAAACAACAAATTTCGTTAGCGTGAAAGCGAAAATTGAGTAAATAGAAAAATACAGGGCGTTCAAAAACACATTACAAAATATATATATATATATATATATATATATATATATATATATATATATATATGTATATAAGAGAATAGCTCAGAAAGGAAATCTAACAGACTATAGTGGAAAGGCTATCTGGGATCTGGACGACAAAATAAATAAATGGAAAGAATACATTGAAAAATTATTTTTGGAAAACGGACGAAGAAACCATAAGATTCCTTACGATAACGATTTTTTATACATCACTAAATCAGAAAGAATAAAAACAATTAGTAAGATTAAAGACAACAGGGTACCTGGACCAGATAAAATACACGGAGAAATCTTGAAAATGGTTGAATTCCTAAAAAGACCAATGCGAAAAAATGAGAAGACTACAGGTTGATTATCTTAGTGTCTCACATCTTGAAAATATTCTTAAGAATAATTATCGACCGTATTAACACAAAACTAGAACAACATTTAGGAGTGCATCAGTTCGGATATAGAAACGGCCTAGGAAGTAGAGAGGCACTATTCAGTGTCCAAGTACTTATACAAAGAGCTCGTGATGTAGACTGCGATGTATACGTTTGCTTCTTAAGCTTTGAGAAGGCCTTGGAGAAGGTAAAACACAGTAAACTCATGAATGCACTAGAGAATATTGGAATAGATTCAGCAGTAAGACGTCTAATAGGAAACCTTTACACGAAACAGAGGGTGTGTGTTCTGTCACCTCTTCTATTCAACACATACTCCGAACAACTATGTAAGGAGGCATTTGATGATCTGATTGAAAGGATATCAATCAACGGGATTAACAACAATAATATGCGCTATGCTAATGGCATCGTGATATCCGCTGAGTCAGCCGAAGGACTTCAGGCTCTTATAGACCGAGTGGTTACTATCAGTAAAAAATACGGACTTGACCTAAACGCCAAGGAGACGAAAACAATAATAATTAGCTAGACACACAACGAAGACGCCCATTTTACATTGATCAGAAGAGACTACAAATGATGGATAACTTTAATTATCTTGGATGCCAACTAAATGAATTCTGGGATCACTAAGAGGAAGTTAAAATAAACGTATCCTACGCGGCTATGTCTACTCCACGCCATACTATAGGCTATCAGCATGGACCCTTACAGATAATACCAGCAAACGTTTGCGAGCCTTCGAACTTTGGTGCTACCGTCGCATGATAAGCATTTCCTATATACACCACGTGACAAATGAAAGAGATCTCCGTCGCATGAATAAAGATCAAAAAGAAATTCTGTGAAAAAAAGATGCCATGCGATGAGATAAATATAAACTGTTGCAACTGATACTACAAGGCAAGATAAATAGCAAGAGAGGACCAGGACGGAGACTCATCTCCTGGCTGAAACATATAAGGCAATAAACCAGTCTTTCATCAACGTTCAATGAGAATAAGGGCATGAAGTTATATATATATATATATATATATATATATATATATATATATATATATATATATATATATATATATATATATATATATATATATATATATATATATATATATATATATATATAGGGTCATGTTAAGATGACTTTGGTTTTAAGTCAATCTTTTGGAAATGTTTATTTCCATTTTCAAAACATAATCGTATAGCTAAATACTAACATTTTAACATTAAAAATATTTTTTAAATTTCAAATTAAATATCTAAAGACAATGTCAAATAAAAAAAATTGTAATAGACTTAAAAAAATTAATTCTTTGGTTATATATATATATATATATATATATATATATATATATATATATATATGGTATGTTTAGAAGGCTTTGGTTTTAAAGTCAACCTTTCGGAAATGTTTATTTCCATTTTCAAGATATATAATCGTGTAGCTAAATACTCTGAAATTTATACATTTTTAACATTAAAAATATTTTTTAATTTTCAAATGAAATATCTAAAGTCAATGTCAAATAAAAAAAATTTTGTAATAGACTTAAAAAAATTAATTATCTGCTTCTATGAATCTGCTTTGAATTCTGAGTAAATCTCATGTACCATGTCCTATATCTAAAGTCAACAGATCTCGAGAAATTCAAAAGTGAACGTATCAACAATTAAGACCATGTCAAGGAAGGCGGCCTTTGTTGTCTGTCAAAAGGAACCATTTATTCAAAAGACATAACAACTAATCAAAGCAAATGTTCAAAACGTGCACCATTTGAGAATAGCCAAGACAAATTTCAATTTTTTCTCGTTCCGTTAACTTCACCATTTTCGGAAAGGGTAAATGTTGAAATTCGACGTCAAAAATAAATTGACAAACACAACGAGATGAAAACATGTACCTATTGTTTATGGATAACCTTGGATACGATTATTTTGCAAGTGTTCTTGATAGTTTTATAAAGACAATATTTTTTTGTGTGCGTGTGCGTGTGCGTGTGCGTGTGCGTGTGCGTGTGCGTGTGCGTGTGCGTGTGCGTGTGCGTGTACGTGTGCGTGTGCGTGTGCGTGAGTGGTGTGTGTGTGTGTGTGTGTGTGTGTGTGTGTGTGTGTGCGTGTGCGTGTGCGTGTGCGTGTGCGTGTGCGTGTGCGTGTGCGTGTGCGTGTGCGTGTGCGTGTGCGTGTGCGTGTGAGTGTGCGTGTGAGTGTGCGTGTGCGTGTACGTGTGCGTTTGTGTGCGTGTGCGTGTGTGTGTGCGTGTGCGTGTGTGTTGCTAGAAGTAATTGAGCGAACAGAAAAGTATTTTGCCTCCGCTACCTATGATAATTTACAGGAATCTAAAAAAATTGCATTTTGCGTTCGCTGCGTGTGGTGCAAAATGATATTTTGCGGACGGTGGCACACAAAGAATGTTTTTGGAAAGGAATCCACGAAAAAATCAAAAGACATTTGGAGACCATTAATTTCATAAATGCAAATGTAGTTTTCTCGAAAACCTTCAATATAGAAGGTCGTTGGTGTATAATAGGAATATGCATATATCGCCAATGTGTTTACCTAAGGCCAAGGAATTTTCCTCAATTATGGAAAGGCGGATTAGTATGTGCCACATATCCATGCCTCTAAAATGGTTGAAATACCTTGATTTCAAACTGATTAACGCGCACTCAAGGTCAATTTAATTCTTTTAAGATTGATAGTTTTCAAAATGGTTCTATTTGTATGCTAAAAGTATTGCAGGTTAAAGCGTTAAGTTTTGATAAGTACACCAATAAAAACCATTTTGAAAGAGATAGAACATAAATATGGAATTGCGGCGGAAAAAGGATCAAAAATCAAAAGATATGACCATAATTCGTCTTATGTTTTTAATCTAAATGTTGAAGAATAGTTATTTGTATTATAAGTAAAGAAAAGTATTGTTTTTCTTTATGAATCGCGATCTTTCTAATCGAGGCGCAGCCGAGATTAGAAACGCGATGAGTATAGAATAACCTACTTTTCGTTAAGAATAATATATAAATTTTTTTGGGACACTAAATGGAAATGGATTACATTTCATAAAAAATTATTTAAAAAATACATGACAAACGCGAGAATCAAATTGCCGTTTCCATCACTGCAGCAACTAAATAAAAATTGGTAAACAAAAATTTTGTCAAATGTTATCACGTGAAAATGGAAATAAATAATAAAAAACATCCTGTACTATCGGCATTAGCGCTTGATGCTGTTGCTAGTTTATTACCCTTGAAATCACGAGATAAATATGAGAAGACCTACAATATTTTCACTTGTTGGAGGACTTCAAAAAATGTAAGGTATATCGACGAAGAAGTTATGCTTGCTTTTTTCATTAATACATTTATTTATTTATTTTAAGTTTTATCTTTACAATTTAATTACAGGCTAATATACTGAAACCTTCCGCGCTGTGGTCGACATATTCCATGTTGAAAAGTACGTTGAGAGTGAAAGAAAAAGTCGATGTATCGAATTATTTTAAGTTACAGTTATATTTACAGCGCCAAAGTGAGGGATATGATGCAAAAGAATCAAAAATTTTATGTATCAAAATTTTTGACTGAAGCGCCGGTGGATACATTCTTATGATTAAAGCGGCATTAATTTTCGGTCTGTATCGGGTATGTCGTAGTGAGAAGCTAAGAAGTTAAATGTGAAGGATACCGGGGATACCGGCTCTATTTTGGTTGTCACCCTCCATGAGACTAAGACAAGGAAGAATCGTATATTCACCGTTATGACGGAAATGAGAGGAATTAATGAGATATGTATGCTTGCGTCCAAAACATTTCAATCCCTCAAGACTGTTCATATTTTAAATGACCAATAAATGTACACTGAAATATATTTGGATTCGCAGTTTCAACAAGATACCGATTTATTTGAAATCCCAGACGGTTACACTGGACACTGTGTACGTACAACGTGAACTACTTTTCTTGCTGAGGGTGGAGCGGATATCAGAAGACTCAAAAATCATGCAGAATGGCAATCAAACACGACTCCAGAAGAATATATAGAAGAAACCGTTAACAATAAAATGGCGAATTCGAAAATGATTTTTAATCAGCAATCTTCGTTAAACTGTGTATGCCAGAATCCATCAGATGTTGCGCTAGGACACACTGATACACTTGGCTCCTGCATGTAGCGATTCATCATTTTCTACGTCAAATGGAGGAGTTCATCAGAAGGTTTTATCAAAACCGTCACTATCATTTAACCATTTACAGTTAAAACATTATACAAGCATAAGTTTTTCTAACGTTAATAGTTGTACGTTTAATATTTATTCCAATAAAGAATTATTTATAATTTATAAAGTAATGGTTACTATAAAGAAATGGTTGCTATAAAGAAAAGAGATACTTTTCTTTACGATTTGTAATAAAGAAATATGGCCCATTTCCATTAAGTGTCCGAAAAATTTGTTTACTTTGATGCGAAGTTCTAAATAGACAGGAGTATTGCTAAGATATTGCCAGATTAATTTAGATTAGCAAATAACAATATTCAAATCTTGATATGATAAAGATCTTATTCGTTGCATTTTATAAGATCAGTTTAAATAATAATGACCATAATGTAATTATTCTATAAAGAATTACTACAAGGTTGATTCTGTAATACAAACATTTGGAATAAATAAAACATTATTGTCTATTCATTTTTGTTTATTTAGAATAAATTTTAATTTTTTTACTACTGAATAGAAATGGACTAATTGTTAAGAATTTCGTAAGGTTGTATCATAATCAGGTACTGATGGGTATATGTATATACACTGTGGCCCGAAACAAAGGAGTACATTTTTTAATTCAAAATTCCTTTTTTCGTTTTTCGGGCAATTTATTTTCTTCTTACAGGAATAATAACCCAACATATCCTCAATAAGACGACAAGATTAGATATGGAATTGATTTACAGAATCGGACTTGTAAAATTTGTTCATTAACGGTGCATATCAGCTCGTTGCAAATGAAACCTGTTTTAGCTAAATTTGAACTGATATGCTCTTTTGATAGGTGAACAATCCAGAATACTTCAATAAAAACAAAATTCCACGAATTGTTCGTAATGGGAAATGTTATTTTTTAATTGAAATAGGGAAATAATATATTTTAACAAATAACACAACTAAGAAAAACAGCTAAATAATTTATAATTTAGAGCAAAATGTTATGATTGTTTATCACTTGTTGTCTGCGCCATAAATTGGTAGCCCCATTTATTGCACCCTATTCAAAATTAAGTGTACGCTAACGTAACATTTAAGACAGAAATCCTATTAGAGCATCTTTTAATTCAAATAAAACTATTATGATGTCTATGGCAGTATCCATGTTAGAAAAAATCTTCAAACAAATATTGTCTTGATTTTCACCAAATTACAATTTTTTTTAATTTTATGGGGAAGGATTTTTAAATAAAAAGTCATTAAGTTAAACAATACCTCAAACCGTAGGTCACCAACTGGAGGTTGAGCGTAAGGAATACCTTCAAAAGCCGCAAAAACTCGACCTTCATACGATGTTCTGTGATAACCAATTAGTTTCCCTAACGAAGTTTCCACCTCTGGTACACCATCACCCAAGGCATCTTTAATTGCACAATGTTACACGTGATGTAGTCCAAGTAACTACTTACCACCGATGCACAAAAAAATCACTAAATAAAAGATTTGTGGTGAATTCAAAACCATCATTATTTGTACTATCTTATGTTATAGGCTACTATTTTATCATTATCCACTCATGCAGCACGATCACTTACAATTACAGATTAAATGGAATAAACTATATTTTTATAGTCGAATGCATTGGCGCTTGCGTGTTTTGTTAAATTCGCTGCACCAAAACAACATTGATGAATTTCAATAATTTATTCCTCCTAAAACTAGCGTTGAAATATAAAGACCACGAAATCACTTATTTAGCATACAAATTACGAGACATAACGTCAAGTTTTGTATATTTCGAAGGCTAAATGTATACTTAGCTCCGGTTAATATTTAAAGCTAGAAACTGTTCCAGTTATTGATCTCAACCCTCATGTTGTAAAGCAAAGGTAAGTACAATGTTATATAACAACTGATACATGTTGATTCAATCAAAAGAGACGCATCAAGTAAATTTTCAGACAAGCAATTATTAAGTTGGAACACATCGGTGAATTATGTAAATCTCAACACTCGAAACATACATTTTCAGTCGATTTACACCATAACACAAAATTGTTGCATAACTCTTCTAAACGAACATCAATATGCTAGTTACATATCAAATAGAAATTACCGGGTTCGTTTTCAAAAATCATATAAAAAATTTAAGTCAGCAAAAATAAGCACTAGGTATATCCCATTTTTATCCCCTCTTCTTCTTCTAACTATAGAACTTTTCTAGTTAGGGGTCGCTGTTCTTTACTAGACGCCTCCACACCACTAGATTCCGGGCGTCCGTCTCCGTCAAACGCTTCTCCCTCAAGTCATCCTCGACACAGTCACTCCATCATGTCCTTGGTTTTCTTCTCGATCTCTTGTCTTCTACCTGAAAATGTCTCACATACCCCTCGTCTCTCTCCACTCCAGCCACCTCATTCCTAATCCTGTTTCTTCTTGTTTAATATTCTCATCTCTGCTACATCCATTTTCTTCTCGTGGGCTTTCTTGGTAGGCCATAACATATTTCACTGTCGCCTGCCACACGATGGTTTTGTATCTTTTTTCCTTGATCTTGTTCCCAATCCTTCGGTCACACAACATCCCTGATACTTTTTTCCTGTTTCTTCACCCTGCTTGGATTATGTGGTTCACTTTCTTTCTCCAGTCCACCATCATGACATGGGTAGGAGCCAAGATCTTTAAATTCCCCTACTCTACTGAACCTCTTGTGTAATATCTCCACATTCCCGATGTTGCCTGCTCCTTCAAACCACATGTACTCAGTCTTGAACCTACTAATCATGAATCCTCTGTCTACAATCATAGCAGCCCTCTATTTTTCCAGTTTTTCTTGGACATCCTCTCTCGTCTTTCCCACAAACTTTGTCATCCGTAAACAACATTGATCACGGGCTTGCTCCCTCACCTCCAGTGTAAGGACGCCCATGACAAAATTAAGCAGATAATGACTGAGAATAGAACCCTAGTAAATTCCCACAGTCACTATACTTGTTCTAACCCAGATGTATGCCCCCGCATATCCATCACCAACCTCACGTACTTCTCCGGCACATACACCACTATAATATTTTCCTAGGAGTGTGTCGTATGCCTTTTCCACATCTATAAAGATCAGGTGTAGTTCTTTCTACCTCTCTACATACTTCTCCAATAGCTGGCGAAAAGTAAATAGTGCGCCCGTAGTCTTCTTCCCAGGCATCAAACCAAACTGTTCGTTTCCAATACATGCTTCCTTTCTCAGCATTTTTTCAATTATTCTATCCCAAACTTCTATAGTGTGTAACATTAGTTTTATCCCCCTGTAATTCTTGCATTCCTGGATGTCGCCCCTATCCTCATATAACGGCACCAGCAAACCCTCGAAGATTTTCTCCTTGTCGTACACTTTGCCCAACAGCTCACACACAAGATCTACTCATTATTCCCCTAGGAAATGCATGTTTCAACCGCGATCCCATCAGATCCTACAGCTTTTCCTATCCTTATTTCCCGTAACGCCTTCGCGTCTTCTTCTCTACTAATTCCTGGTGTTACATTTTCGCTTGGCACTCCAATTCCTTGATCTGTCCATGGACACCCTTCATTCAACAATTTATTTAAATACCCCCTCCACCTGCTTCTCTTCAAAATACCTTTCCAGTTGCATCTTTAATGTGACGAACATGGGATAAGTCTTTCGAGGCTTTGTCCTTTGCTCTGGCTATGCTATGCAATCGTGTGAGACCTTCTGGTGTTTCCAAACCCGTATAAAGCTCATCCGTAGCTCTTACTTTGGCCACCGCCACCGCATGGTTAGCTCCCCTTTTTTGCTAGTATAAAATCCTCCTTGTCCTCATGTATATGCCATTAATCCCATTTATTCTTTGCTTCCTTCTTACCCATGGCTATTTCTTGCACTTCCTCATTCTACCACAACGCTTCCTTGTTTTCCGGATACAATAATTTTTAATGTGATAATGGCTGTATAACCAGTTAGGAAAAACTATATTCTGTCCAACGAGTGCGAAATTTGCGAGAGAAGCGTTGTACTCACAGTTCTACGAGCATACACACCTACACATGCACATCGCACATACACGCTCACGCACCCATACACATACACGGACAGGCACACGCACATGCGCACGTGTCCTCACAAGAAAACCTGTAAGAATAAATGAACACTCATTTGTACATGCTCACGCACACGCACTAGCACACCAACAAGAACACGAACTCGCACATACACACGCTCACGCGCAGATACGCGCATGTTGAAGTCAGAAATTATTTACTTACATCATACCAAATGTCTCTTTACTGCTACTAGGCAATATTTCAATAATTGCTACATTGATTTTCAAATTTTAGTTTCTTACATCCGGTCGCGCCTCGGCGTCACAACTATGAATTCTCTTTACTGTTTTAAATTTACAACTGAAATGTAATCATTTATTACCAAATTTATCTTTTTACTAATTAATGTATTCACCTTATTTTAACATTGATTTTCTATACTAATTTTCTAATTCTAATTTCAACCGCGTTGCTGACGTCACAACGAGCATTTGTACAGGTACACAGCTTTCTACATTATGTATTTAATATACGACTATAGTGCAAAGGTATAGTTCTAGTTTACCATGCCAACTCTCCTGAGTTCGAATCTGGCACAGCGCAAACAGTGATTACATTTCCACAGCAAGTATGCGCATCAACGCATTCACCAGTAGCAGCAACGAAGAACCCACCAGATACATGAATAAGCTAGCTTCCGCATTAAAGAATCACATTCTGTATCAACATGCCCAATGTAACATCCCAAGGGAGCACCTCGAGGGTAACTACCGGAAGCACCAATACCTAAGAAGCTGTCAATCACCAGAAGCAGAATGAAGACGTGTATAGTTTAATATGGCCGAAGCACCTTCTGCATAAACAATGCCAACAAGATGGTTGCCGCATGCGCAACCCAACATTGGTAATGAATAGGCCAACCCCTTGCTCATCCTAGTAGGGAAGGGACAGATTCAAACATCCCAGTGGCCCAACACCACTGCTACTTCCGGGGAGCGGAGCTTCGTCCACAACTCTCATTGGTGCAGCAACCATAACTTTTGGAGGGGGCAGGGCTTAAGTGATCGCCCACGTTCCTGATTGGTGATGACGTCACCTCCTGCGCCAGGATATACGTAGCCCTACTACTGATAACCTTTTCGGCTTGCTTTTCGAATGAATTTTTAGCGTATTCGCGAGCCTCTTGAATGTTTTGTATCACTTCAATAGTCGGAGGTCTGGGCTGTTTATTTCTGTTATCACTTTGCCTTCAACGGTAATATCTTCTGCATCTGTAGCAACGGCAGCAGAATGTTGATCTACGTCTACATAATTGTAGGCCGGGGATGAAGTCACAATAATGACTCTTAATAAAACGTTATAACATTAACAATGGCCATGTATTAGGGCATTGGCATATTAAATTTTAGTACAGTTACGTAGAAAAAACACATTAAATTTCGCAATTCAAAACAAGAAACCAAAAATATAATGATCAAATTCGGTCGGCGCTTGCAAGGCCATATTATCGATGACTACCTTTTAATCAATATAACGGAAATAATAAAGATATCGGTAACATAAATTTTGATATAATTGCATGAGATAAACTTTCAATGCACATTACTCTGTTAAAAAAAGTTCAAGATCTTAACAAATAAATCGAGTGAACGCTTGCTTCTGAATTCCCTGAAGGGCTTTCCTACAATAATTTAAACAAAAGCAAGCGAATGCATCCCTCGCATAAACACAAGAAAAAACACACACTTTATTGTTACCAGCAAAATAAAAAAATAAAAGTTTACCTTGTTACTCTTCTTCCTCTGGACTACAATACAATAGGCCGTGCAATAGTTCTACCAGGCACTGAATTCGATAGCTAAATTTCTACGGTTACGTTCTTCAAATAATCTTTCACAAACGACAACTTCTTATTCATAATTAAACGAACTAAATTCACGACAGTTAATTCAACCATTTTGGTTGAAAAAATTAGTCACTGTGTGCTTTTGCACACAGTGACTAATTTTTTCATTGAATGATCGTGAATGCACAAATATTTAACGATGATGACGAGCATTACGTAATTTGCAAAGCGTTCTTTAACGTTAACCTATTTATTCTACACTAAATTAAAGCGGCACAATATACAGCAAGTTTACAGTTCGTTTGTCTGAGCTGCGTGACATACGTGAAACTACCTCTTCACCAGGAACTCGCTAAAAATATCCGCACAAACAAGATGCGTTATAGAAGGTTCACCGAACAGAGGCTAACCACTTAAAAAAACACGAAAATCACTTATTCTATGGCCAAAAAAATGTCACCCTTGACAAAACGATACGCACAAACAATAACTCGAGGAACCCATGCAGGGAATCCTACAAAGAATGGGACATACGTTAACTGGAGATTATTTATATTAAAATAAGGCCGATTTGACTAAATTTATCTTAGTCCAAAAGTTGATACTAACGGAGTTACAGGGTGTTAAAGTCGAAAAAATAAATCACATTTCCATTAATATCTTTCGACTACTTCCAGCTAATTCCATGAATTTTCTTATACGGGGTTTTTTTGGGATAATAAATTCAAATTTATTATCAATTATTATCTTCTGGAGTACGCCACCGTCGACGATTTTGAACCCTTTAAACCGTTACGACTTTTTTGTTCCACCCTGTATTATATTTTGGACTAGAAAAAACTCTTTCTCTGTCTTTTCTAGTTAAAAAGGTATACCTAATTGAAGTCACTAGGGCTATCGGTTTCCGGGAAAAACGCATCTAAAGGTAATGATGTACGTCCATTTAGTGTTAGTGGAAGTATTATTTATTTGTGTTTGTGGATAGCAGTCAAATACGTCAATAAACTAATTTTATGCATCATTACTTTTTGATGCGTTTTTCTCGGAAACCGTTGGCCCTAGCGACTTCAATAAGGTATACCTTTCTTAACGAGAAAAGACAGGGATAGAAATTGTGTTAATCCAAATAACATATAGGGTGGATCAAAAAAGTTATAACGGTTTAAATGGTTCAAAATCGTCGCCGGTGGCGTCCTCTAGCAGATACAGCAAAATTGATAATAAATTTGAATTTCTTATCCCAAAAAACCTCGTATAAGAAAATTCATGAAATTAGCTGGAAGTAGTCGACAGATATTAAAGGAAATGTGATTTATTTTTTTGACTTTGACACCTTGTAACTCCGTTAGTAGCAACTTTTGGACTAAGGTAAATTTAGTCCAATCGGCTTATTTTAACGTAAATAATCTCCAGTTAACGTATGTTTCATTATTTTCAGGACACCCTGTATATTATCCCATATATGGAAACGGAGACTAATTACTCCACGGTAGTTCGGTACACTTCCGGTATGCATAACTTGTTCCAACATTCTTACACTACCCCTTTCGTGTATATTGCGACAACCGCAAACAAACAAAAGACGTAAATCTAGCCCTACATCATAGACTTCACTGTCTCCCTAAACGCTTAGATCTTGCCATCTTCCCTTCTAACCCTTTCCATCTTACTTAAACCATAATTAACCTATCATAAAAAAGAGTCGCTTTAATTTTATGCGCGGTAAAAACGATACTCAAATACGAAAATAATCGAAAGAAAGAAATTACATCATGCTGCAAACTGCAATGTCAGCTTCCCTGCAACCGACGCAAAATGATATCGCTTAATTAATTTTTTTTAGTACTTATTGTAGCTCAAATAAATTCTTCCCATTCTACAATGACAAAACTTAGCAAAAGTGATACGGTATTCTACATTCAGAAAGATCTCTAGCACCAACTTGCAACGACATTACACGTGGACTTTACTATACAATTACAATTTCAACTAACTGGAATTTTATCGAAGAAATCTATTTTAAATATAATGCGTCAATTTTAATTCTTACAAAAAAAAAAACGTAATTACAATCTTTCAACTAACGAAATTCCTAAAGCTTAAAATAACTAGAATACTTATTTACACAAAAACTCTTCTAACATTAATCTGATAGTAACACCAGTACCATCTGTGAGTAATTTAGCAAATAAAAATTCCATTAATAAATGCCTCCAAATCAAAATAAAAGGTGATTAAATAAAAGCTCGCAAAGATTTACTCCGAAAAAAAAAAACTATCTACCGTACTAGTAATCCTTTTGCAGTAAT